>JAPKLX010001013.1:0-29825 GCA_026898415.1 Leonotis leonurus
AAAAGTCTATATTCATAATATAAATCTAATTATAGTTTATTTATAGACGAAAAATGTTCAAATTTTATTTCGATCTCATTGTAATCGACATTTAAAAAGTCGGGATGTTACAAACTTAGACTTAAGTTTTACTTTCATGTGTTAGATAACATATCACCATGTAAAGGAAAAGATCTTCAGTAACAATTAGGTCCTAACCTTATTTGTAATATACTTTGAGTTTACTAGATGTTGTAATGTAATGAGACAGAACGTAAGTCACGATTTATATCTATAAAACATCTATACTTAGTCTAGTTTTGCAGCAGAGTATACAAGTCACATATTGTAGGAGACAATCTGTCACAAGACACAAATTGTATGGTACGATCTATCAACGTGTTGCCTAACAATGGACTATCCAAAATCACAGAAGGTGATTTATTAAACAAATCAAGGAGTGATTTGTTCAGCACACAGATCAAGGGGTGATCTGCATAAATGGGTCATCTGTGCACCTATCCATTTTGGTGCCACGTAGGCTTCGTTCTAATATATTTATTATGTTAAAGAATTTGAATACTGAGAAATCATGCAATACTAGAAATGGCAACAAAGGACATAGCTCTGGCATGGATGTTCTTCAGCTCGTAGTCACGAGCTGCCTCATCTAAGACAGTGATGCAGCTGCTCCGATCACCGATCGAGACAAATCCCTCATCTGTCGAGCTGCCATCAAAATTGTCCTGAAACTGGTCTTGCTGTCGTCGGTATCTGAGTGGTCTGAACTGCTCGCCTGATACTCCAACTCCAAGATATCATCATTCTCGAGCTCTTCTCCCAGGATTATTGCTTAAAGAGAATGCCTCTGGTGCACGTTATCAACCATTGGAGCTAGACTCAAATTCAGGCTACGACGCCCGTGCATGTGCTACCTACCACCACAACAGACGAGTCAAATGAAACTTGCGGGAGAACATAAAATGAAACAAGCACGATATGAAATGAAAACATAGAACAAGAAAAGAAAATAACGAATACAAATAACACAAAGAATAAAAAACGCCTAAAGCTCTCCCCGACAATGGCGCCAGATTTGTTAAGCCTAAATTGTGTGAATCTAGGTTCTCGCAATTATACGAAGTCAATTGAACGTGAAAAGCTAACCCCGATCGAACCTCAATGGTAAGCTTAACAGGGCGATTTAATCCTAAGTGTTATTAAAAATGAATGAATGGGAAATTCTAACACTCTAAACCAATAATAAGTTGGTGAAATAGAAACAAAATAAACGAAAAAAATTAATAAAAAGATGAGATTCTGGATTTAAGGGCCTAGAGTTAAGAAAATCTAAAATCAATTAAATCATGCTCTTGCATTCACACGGTTGTTCATTAATCAAAGGCTTCTTAAAAGTTTGCCTAATTACTAGCTTACGTATTTGTAAATAGATGGCAATCACGACTCACATATTAAATTATCCTAATGAGAATTTCTTAATTATAAATAATGATTCGTAATTAATAAATGATTTCCTAGAGTTTCTTAATCACCTAACTCACGTATTCGATAACTAAACGGTAATTTTAACTCATGTATTCAAATTGTACAATAGAAAAAACATAAATAACAACAAATTTAATTCCTACGTTTCCGATTTGGAATTATTGATGATTGAACCCTAAGTTCTCTAATGGAATCATCTATCAATCTCAACCAATAAACAATAAATTAAAACGGTGGTCAATCGCTTCAATTAATCAAGCACAAGTTAAATCAATAAAGCATCAATCAAGAACAATCAATAATCAAATTAAAGAACTCCTAACCCTAGGTAGAGAATAACAATCAATACTTAAAACAATCAATAATTGAGTAGTTTGGTTCGATTGAGAAGATTGATAGGATTATCTTCATTAAATCTTTAATTTCTTCTTCATAATCCTTCACTTTTTACATCTCCTTATGAATTTAATCCTTTTTTAAACCCTCTTAATCAAATGAGGGATTATATAATCAAGCCAAAATTGGTGTGATTATATAATCCCAAATTTGATTGATTAAGAGGGTATAAGAAGGGATTAAATTCATAAGAAGATGTAAAAAGTGAAGGATTATGATTATGAAATTAGAGATTTGATGAAGATAATCCTATCAATCATATCTATCCTATCAATCGAACCAAACTCCCCTTAGTCCTTTGTCCCGATGCGAAATTACAAGGAAATGAAATAATCAAAGTGTATCTAGGATTCTATAGATCTAAAAACGAGACCTAAATAACCTAAATTGTGACCTAAAATTGCGCCAAGCGGTCGCGGGGGTTCCAACGGCCGTTGGGGAAGAGCCTCTGACTCTGCCGAATGCACCACCCAGCAGCCACTGGACCTTGGCTTCTATCTTGCCAAGCCACGCCAGCCAGCGGGCGCTGGGGGCTCAACGGCCGCTGGCCCCCAGGCGCTGCCTTCGATCCACACTTAACCATTTGCTTGTCCTCAAGTAAAATTTAATCACAAACACATTCGAGTCGAGTAGAAAATCAACATGCAAGCCCCAACAACCATACATAATTTTAATACGAGGACTTAGACTAGACTCTGATAGAACCCGTATGAGGGGCTCATAAATACGCAGGATCCACAAGTTTAATAAATTATATAAATAATAAATTCTTAACACATAATACCACACACGAGAATATAATTGCAGGATTTAATTAATTATACCATCTCCTATGCAAGTCCTTCGCTTGAGGAGAAACGATATGGATCGTTAGCTATGAACAACAATCCACACCGTACGAATCTTCACTCGATCTACTTGAATATTGTGTGGGAAAATTCTATCAAGTATTTTACGGAGAACAAGAACGAAAATTGAAGCGTTGAATACTCTGTAATTTTCAAAAATAAGAGAGAGAAATCTCTCTATCGGGCGCCGATTTCTAGGTTGGGGAATAGAGACACCCCCCCTACTATGTACTCCTGTTAAATTCCCATTTTTATCTCTCTACAATTCCATCTATTATTCAAATTCAAATTTGAATAATTGAAAATTAATTTTGACTTGGTCAAAACCATAACTTAATTAAATTAATTTCCAAGTCACTTTTGGGCTCAATTAAATTTAATTAATTTTTTGGTCTAATTTAGATTTAAATTAATTTAAGTTAATTTAAGCTCAAATTTATTACTCTTTGGAAATGCAATAAAGTGTAATTTCATTATAAATATTTATCAACTCCACTATAGGATAAATATTGAACTCATCTTAATTCATCCAAATTACGGATGTAACCCTCTTGTCATTAATAATTTCCTGCGTTTATGATTTACTCAATCCATTAATTAATTGAGTTTGCTGACAACTCACAATTAATAATATATTTATTCGTGAGTGATACGGTTCAAACCTTAGTCATTACATACAAAATAAATTCCAACCGACCGAGTTTCTTATGCAATAAATCTTTCTGAACACCTCATGCTTAATCAACTCGTGTCACCGAAACGCGATTCTATACGACTGATAATCAACACTTCTAGCTAAGTAAATCACTACCGTCCAAGACATCACTGTTAAGGGTTACCAAAAACCCGCAAGCGTAGATGAATCAAAGCGGCGTATAATCAACCATGTATACTAATGTCATCATCACAGATTTAGAAATAAACTAATTTTTGAGACCTCATTCTAAGCAACAGCAAGTAGAACTTATCACACTGTGAAACCTCTCAATGTGTATACGCAAAGCATGTATATCAACCTATACTTACCGATATCATTCTGCGGGCTACGGTCAGCTCTCGCATTAAATGATACCGAAGCCTTTACCGACTAGATCTTCAAAAACCAATCATACATAGCATATTATTCAGTAACTGTTTGCTCTATGGATTCTAATGTCATTCGAGCATGTGAGGAATTCTCTATAATCATGTGTATAAAAAGATATAGAGACTAGAGCTTCAGAATCAAGATGTGTCTTGAAGTTCATCACATTCTGATGTGGGATGTGATCGAAAACGGACCCACTCCTATCTATGACACAACAAAGATTTATATCAAGGAGCTAAATGACCCGATGTTGTTGTAGTCTATGAAAAGGTTTTTAAAAACTCTAGAGACTATACTAGAAAAGAAAGAAAAGAAGCGAGACTTGACAACTATGTCAAAGGCTTGATCTCAAGCATTGTCAAGGGAATCTACCTAGCTCCATTTGAGACTTGAAGACAACAAAGGAAATGTGGGATGATCTCCAAGCATGTTGTGTCGGTTATGAATAAATGCTGGAGAACAAGCTATCTCAAGCTTGTACCAAATTTGAAGAATTCAAAATGTTTTCATCCGAAAGCATTGAACAAATAAAGATCAGGTTCGCGAAGATCACATTGGCGATTTTCAAAATCAACAAAAGCAAATACACTCAACGCCAACTAAATTTAAAGGTTATTCGAGCACAACCACCTAATTGGCATGTATATTCGGTTGTTTATCCTATGCACCCAGATTATAATATTATGACTTCTGAGGAATTATTTAATGCCCTCACGGGTAATGAGTTTGAAGTGCGTAAGATACAGGAAGCAACAGAAGCTTCTACCAGCAAACATCAGGAGAAGCAAAAGAAAGAAAAGGAAGTTGCTTTCAATACAAGTCAAACAAAAAACCCTAAATTAGCCATGAGGAAGGACAAATATGCACAAGATTTTTCCATGATGGCACCGAAGATTCTATAAAAAAAACAAAAGGAATTTCAGTAGACCATCGAATGATGACAAGACTGACCATAAAGATCAAGTAAAATCTTCCAACAGGAAAGGGCTTCAAGAAAGATTGCCCAAAACTTAGCAGGTTAGAATGTGAAGAATTGTGAGCTAAATGATAAAAAAAAGCTCAAAGAACAAAGGAAGACAATGATTGTTAAGGAAAATGCAGCAAGCTCAAGTGGAAACTTCTCTGATTCTTCATCAAACAATGACAAAGCTCTCTTCGCCCAAGAAGTATTTATAGAAGTTAATGGAGAATGCTACGCGAGAATGGACAACAAATTGGATCAATCCGAGGTAAATCTACTTTCATCTAATTCATCTAACCAACCCATATATGATTCTGTTACTGAAGAAGAAGCAGATCAAGTGGAAGAAAATGAAGATGAAGAACCACTAGAGAGAATATCATGGGCAGAATTTATAAAGACTCTAGAAGACTACAAGAGACTTCGAGAAATGGTTGAGAGTTTGCTGAAAAGAAATGATTTTCTTGAAATCACATTCATCCAAATTAAGGATGTCAGCAAAGCCTTCACAAAACGTGAACAGGATCTGTGTAAACAGATCACGCAGAAGGATGAGGAGACCATCGCATTAAATGCACAAATCAACGATCTCCTAGCAAGATATGATGCACTTTCAAAGAAAGCTGCAAAGAAGAAGATGTATATCAAGAAATTCCACAGAAATGGAGATATGATGAGAGATTATATCGCCGAGAGACACAAAAAGACAAATAAAAAGGGTATTTGATAAACAGAAGACAAGCCCATCACAAGAAAGGAATTTGTAAAAGCACAAGGGAAGGGAAAATGTAAGTTCATTGAACAGAACAGGAAGGCCCAGCCTGACCAGATCATTAAACTACAGAACTCGACCAAGCAACCCCAAGCTATCCTCATTAAACAGAACAACAGGAAGCAACCAGAACCTGCTAGAGTTTTCAATGGAAACAAAGGAGTTGGATATAAGAAGAAAACATTTTTTTATGGAGAATGAAGACAGCTGCACAGAACATGAATCTAAGACAACAGAAAATGAAGAAAGCAGACCAACCTAGGTAGCAGCATAAACAAAAAAAGGTTACCTTACCTGCACAGAACATAGTACTAAACAAGATTGTGAAGGGAAAGATCTACGTCGACTTCAGGGGCCGACAAATCAAATCTAACTCTAACTCCTTCTTTTCTCGTCACTTATGGGTTCCACTTGGAACTTATGCTACTAATAAATCACCCGTTTCCATAATGGATTGCTAACTATGTTTAAATGCAAGGAGGGAGAAGTTATAGGAGAAGCATCGCTGCTGGAGGCGCTACCTGAATCATCGATAGCGGATGCTCAATGCACATGACCTGTGATCGAGAGAAGCTATCCAACTCCATAGAACGTAACGGACCAACTGTAACCTTTGGAAGAAACTCCAAAGCTAAAGGGTATGGAGACCTTGTAATTGGTAAGACCACGATAAACAATGTTTCATTTGTTGATGGTCTAAAACATAATTTGTTTTCTATAAGCCAATTTTGTGCTTCTTGAAAACAAGATGTTTTTACAGCTAACATGTGTTTGGTCAAAATGAGGAAGGAGCTATACTCCTTACTGGGATTTTGTAGGATAAACTATGTGTAGTTCAATGGAGCACAGAACAAGAAACCTGCTTAGTCACCATGACCAACACATAACTCAGCTAGCTATGGCACAAGAGATTGAGCTAATTGAACTTCAAAACCATCAACAAATTAGCATTAGAGAAGCTGGTTAAGGGACTACCAAATCAAGTCTTTGACATAAACCACATTTGTGATGCACGCCAAGCACGGAAAAAAACCAAAGCGTCATTTCCTAGCAAAGCTACACATTCAACACATCATGGTTGAAGGAAGCAGCTAGGACAATGCAAAACAAGACAAATCTACCTAAGAAGTTTTGGGCAAAAGCAGTCAACACATCATGCTATACCCAGAACAGATCAACGGTCACTACTCGTTAAGGGAAAACTCCATATGAACTATGGAATAACAGGAAACCTCGAATTAAATAACTGCATGCATTTGGTTGTAAGTGTTACAACCACACCAATGGGAGATATCAATTAAAAACTTTTGATAGCAAAGTAGATCTAGGAATATTTCGAGGATATTCAAAGATCTACAAAGCATATCGATTTTTTAATAAGACTACCCTAGTTCTGAAGGTAACACCTCATGTTGTGTTTGATGAATTAGTTCATTTCTTCAGGTTCACAGAAGAGGCAAACACAAAACATGCACACAGACTGAGAGTTCCACATCCCAGATCATGGATGATATTTTAAGATGGAGTACCACAAATGACGAAGAAGCAGAACAAACTGCAGAAGGAGAATTCTCTAATCAAGGGGGAACATATAATGTGTCTTTTGTTCCAAAGCCTACATAACGCGAGCATACAACTCCAACATTTGTAGAAGTGGAACAATCTTGCACAGAACATGTTTGAACAACAGATTCTGCTAATTTGCAACAAACTATTGAACCAACTACAGATCCAGTACAAGATATAGTACAAGTTTAACCAACAGAAGCAGATCAAACATAATTTGTCAACCTATTTTTTTTGGCAGAAAACTGGGTAACCTCGATCATAACAATGATATTTTTGATAACCATTTCTCAATTCCTTTTACAGTACATCCAGAATTTGATGAACCAGTGACTGAGATTCAATCCGTAGTGTCTGAGAAAGAAATGATTCGACACAAAATGTGTATTGATGCTTACCCATCAGATCTCGTTGTTGGGGAAGATGGAGTTAAGACCAGAAAGATGCATGGAGAAAGTGCCATGCTCAGTTGCTATCTCTCCCACGAGACATAGATGAAGTTCTCAACGATGCAAATTGGACACAAGCCATGCAAGAAGAACTCAACGAGTTCAAAAGAAATGAAGTTTGGTATTTGGTAGATTTTCCAACACATCAAGGAGTCATCGGTGTCAAGTGAATCTTAAAGAACAAGAGAGATGAATCAAGCAAGGTGGTCAGAAATAAAGCACGATTGGTTGCCAAAGATTCGCGCCAGTTGCAAGATTTGAAGCAATTCGACTCTTCCTAGCGTATGCTGCGTTTCAAAGATTCAAGGTGTTCTAGATGGAAATCAAAAGTGTATTACTAAATGGAATACTCGAAGAAGAAGACTATGTGGAACAACCACCTGGGTTTGAAGAAATTGATGACAACAAGGTTTACAGATTTGCTAAGATAGTTTATGGTCTTAAACAAGCTTCCAGAGCGTTGTATGAGGCATTGTCTACATTTCTACTGGAATCTAACTTCAAGCGTGGTTCTGGGCATAAGACGTTGTTCACAATCAAAGTGTAGAACTTCATACTCATAGTACAGATTTATGTTGACGACATCATATTTGGGGCCAAATCATCATACTCATGCGATAAGTTTTCTGAATTAATGAAACATAAATATTAAATGTCTATGATGGGTGAAATGAATTTCTTCTTAGGACTACAGGTCAAGCAATCACCCGAAGGCATTTTCATTAATCAAAGCAAGTGTGTGAAAGAGGTAATGAAGAAGTTTGGAGTAAAAGATAGCAAGCATGTTAAGATCCCAATGTAGACCAATGCCCAGATTTTCTCAGATACAGATTGGAAAACCAGCCAACATTACACAGTACAGGGGTATTATTGATTTTTTACTTTATCTTACTACTAGTTGTCCTGACATTACTTTTGCAGTTGAAGTTTGTGCTAGATATCAAGCCAACCCAAAGGAATCACACATGGAAACTGCTAAAATTATTTTTTATTATCTCAAATGCACTACAAATATAGGTTTGTGGTATCCTTGTGATGATAACTTTGAACTAACTAGGTACTCAGATGCAGATTATGCAAGTTGCAAATTAGACAGAAAGTCCACTTCTAGAACATGTCAATTTATTGGCAACAACTTAATTTCTTGGTTCTCCTAGAAACAAAGTTTTGTGGCAACCTCAACAACAGAAGCGGAGTATATGGCCGTTGGCAGCTACTGTGCATAGATTATGTGGCTAAGGCAACAACTAAAAGGCTACGAAGTACATGTACAGAATGTGCCTATATATTGTGACAGCTCGAGCGCCATCGTTATCACAATAATCTCGTTCTCCACACAAGATGCAAGCATGTAGATATGAAGCATCACTTCATTCGAGACCATGTGGAGAAAAAGAACGTGCATATCTTAATGATCCACAGGGATGTGCAAAGAGCGAATTTACTAACTAAAGCACTGGCATAAGACAAATTCAAGATGCTTTGTGGAAAACATGGAATCTTATATCCAGAATAGGTGCAGATCGTGTAAACACAAAATGTGAAAAGCATATCGTGGAACACAGATTATGTTACATAGATTTATGTAACTAAACTAGTGTATACACAGATCGCATAAACACTAACTGTATACACGCAGATCTAAACCTCCGTAGAACACAAAGTCTATTCTTCAACGAGTCAACTAGGAGTGAAGCATAAGATTCCTATAGCATATATGATGATACATAAAATAGAAGATGATGAAAACACACAGAAGATGTTTTCTACACATAAGACATATTTTCACAGATCATCACATAATCTGTTCAAATACTTTGACTTGTGCATTTATTGCACTTGGCATTTATTAAGGGGGAACCAGATAATCTGTATCATTCTATGTGCCTAATCATATGCCTTGTATTTAAATTTCACATTTATGAGTCAAAGTATTATGTTCTTTAATATATGATATCAACCTTGTAGGATCTAGAGGTGAAAAGACAAGCAGTAAATATAATGCTTACTTTTTTCAGAGTTTAAACGCAAATCGAGGCAAGAAATCGAGTATTGTTGTGCCACTTAAACTCAATCGACGAAGGTGAAACTCACGTGTTTCCATGTCGGATGAAGAGTGGGACACAACTTTATTGGGCGGGAAAAGGTAGAATTAAGGAGTAATCCAGACCGTTCATTATTTTCTTACTTCAATTTGTGATCTCAGTTGTTGAAATATATGTAATATATATACCATAACTGCTACGATTTTCATCATTAGGCATTTAATAGCTTTCATCGATTAGTATCCATTCTCATCGTTTACATTATATTTGCCTCTGAAACTCTTTCAAATAAAAAACCTTGTTTTCCCAATGGTTTCAATCTTTGGACAATAATCTTCGTCCGAAAGTACTCCCCAAGAACATCTTACTGGCATTCAAATGATAAAAATCGTTAAAGATTGACTTACGTACGAAAATTTTGCTCGTTTATAATGCTATGGATTCAAAGCAGTAAACTCGATGTTTGAGATGAAAAGAAAAGGCGAAGGTTTTTATCTATCTTAGTGTTTTGGACTGTTTCTATGAAATTCAAGTTTACATATTTATAATAGCTTTCTTGGCCTCACAGTTCAGACTTTCGGCAAAGCAGATCCAATTTTTTGTGGAAACAAATGTTGGTTGTTGGACATTCCAACCAAACATGGGAAGAACCAAAGGTTGGAAAGCTTAAGCCAAAGGTTGCAGCAACAACAGGAGGAATCAAAAGAAAAGCTGCAGCACCGAAGGGCCCTGCAACAAAGAAGGTTAAGGAGGTTACTCAACAAAAGAAGTATTCATCACCTGCTAAAGGAAAGAAGAAAGAAGCACCGACTCCCGATCTGCATTTGGCAGATGAGTCTGATGAAGAGGCCACCGCCATAAATACACAATTGGAACTGCGAACCTACAGAATCATGATTCCACAAGAATCCATTCCATCTGAGTCCGAGGAAGAGATGGACTCACAGTTACACATCAGATCTCGTACTAATCCAGCAACACAAATACAACAACAGCTTGAAGAACCATCAACATCACCAGAACAACAACATCATTCTAAGCCCCAACCAGTTCAACAAATCATGCCTGCACAAAACATCAACTCTGATGTTGCATAAGAGGAAGAAGACAATACATATCCCATTCTACGCGATGCGTAGATCGTGCTGGAGCAAATCAAGGAGACAATGACTAATGAGGTTACTGAGTTGCTTCATGGGATTCATCTTACTCCAACTACACAGACGATGGCTGTAAGATTACGCACATATCTAAATATTCGAGAAAACCCCTATTACACACTGGAAGTTGTATTGAAAGTGAAGACTTTGGAAGACTTGAATGTTGATGAAGGGGACTTGATGAACTACTTTTCTTTCATGAATTTGAACTATCTGTGCACGAATTTCATGGTTTTGGTTCTTAGAATGAGGTTGGAGGCAGAGTAGCTGCATATCGACATCAACTCTTATTTCAAGTCTGAGGGGGAATTATTTCACCACGCTGGACCATTCTTGGAGTCTACATCATCCAACCCCAAAGCAGAACATATGCAAGTCATAGAAGAGAAACCAATTGACGAGGAAATAATTGTTGAAGCTCCTCCATCCCCCAAACTATCAATGGTTCCTGCTGGTACGGTCATTATAAACAAAGTTTCGAAGAATTGAATTCAAGGCCCTCTTCATGAAGATTTAATCTCTGATCACGTTTTCACTCCAAACACAGTTCCTCCCGGATACCACCATTATTCAGTTGTAGAACTTATAAGTTTATCTCCACCTCAAGTCAACTAACTGAACGTCAAACATCTTGTACATACCCAAGTCAGCAAAGATGTCGCTAATCTTGCACAACTAGTTTGGATTGGACGCTGGAAATGTGGCATTTACTTCCATGGGGAAACAGACCCACAACCGTATTTCCGCAATTGCCAACAAGGTTTTGACTGAACAGAAGGAAGCCAAGGAAGCCCACAGGAAAGAAATAGTTGATCTGTGCGCACAGCTCATTGCCCAAAAGGCACAGATTGAGGAATTTCATAAGCTGATTTTGGACCCTATTGAGGGTGCGGTCGCCAAAAGCTTCAACAAAAGTTTTAAAATAGATTGCAAACTTTGAAATGACACGTTTCGAAGCAGAATAGAAAAGGCTTGTTCCTATTGCTGCGAAGGAACTTAAATTTGCAAGTGAGGATGAGGTAGAGGAGTTCAAAGGCATGTTTGAGAGACAGTCGAAGAGCATACGAAGAATTTGGCCATTGCCAATTCTACTCATTAGAAGAAGCACAAGGAAATGGATGCAAATATCATTGTTCTTCTCATGCACAAAATGGACAAAGAAGACGAGTTGAAGAAGATAAAGGAAGATTTACAATCTTTCAAGACTGCTACTGAAACGCTTTTTGATGTTGTCGAAAAGGGTGAATATGTTGGAAAAGATGGAAAAAATGTGATAAAGGTATAAGAGAATGTGATAGCTCAAGGAGCAGAAACAAAGACAAAAGCAAGGACAAGGACGCAGACAAAGACTGCATAAAAGGAGAAGTAGAAAGAAAATATAATACGCGTCCAAGTCAAGCAAGTACCTGCATCAGAAGTCATCCAAACATAGATTATTCTAACAAAAAATTATGCTATTAAAGGGAAAGAGAAGAAAAAGAGCCAGCTAGAACGGTGAGGACCCACAACAGAGCACAATCCACCTGATGCATCATCTATATCCGCGAGTTCTGGTGGACGAAGGATAGTGATTGGGAAAGTGCTGGCTTCAAACATTGAACCATTTTCTGCTGATCTGTCTCTCACAACAGCAGAACAAGCAAATATGCAGCTAGCTCAAGAACAAATACTTGCATAACAAAGAAAGGCGGCTTCTGAGAATGCACAGAAGGGACTTGATGCTGGTATGACTGATCAACTTTCTATTGATAGACATCAAACTTTTCTTGATACAGAAACATAAATGAAAAGACAAGAATGAGGGAGAGTTGAGAGAGCAAGACAGTTAGCAGAAGCTCACAGAGAGACTGGAGAAGAGTCTGCTTTGAGAAGGAAAATTGAGCATGCTATGTCTATGAACAAGAAACATTTTATCAAGCCACGCTACAGATCACCCAACATGACAGACTGTGATAAATGGGTCCCTACTCAGTTCCTGGAAACATGGGACATGATTAAAGAATGATTTGTGGACGAATACCACTTTCTAAAGAACTTGAACCCACGGATTGCCAACATCAGTGATAAAGACGAATTCAAGTTGTACTTAAACAGCTTCTTTGACCAGAAAATCATTGCGGAAATTCGCAGAGCAGCTACAAACACAACATAATTCTTACCCCCTACCCAAAAGGACATTTCCTCCGCCAGTGCTTCCAGGGGGAAGATTCTCAGACATGGTCATGATCCGTCAATACATTAATGAAGCAATAGCTTATTACGGATGTGGCATGAAATTGAAGGACCCAACATACAAAACGATCAACAATGCTATTCATGCCAAGCATGTTCTAAAAACGTAAGAGCAGCAGAAGACTAGGAGGCAAACCAGTTAGCAGAAGCTGAATAGAAGAAATATATTTTGATGTAATCTGTTTTTAAGTTATTTTGTTATGTTTAGTGAGTAATCTTTGTAACTACTAAGAATTCATAGAATGAGAAACAAATTCCCTTTATGCACTCTGATGAAAATCTCTCTTTGTCCAAGTTCTGCCTATTTACTTTATATTTTTTTGTTATTTACAATAACAAGTTTCTATCTGCATGCTTACATAATACATATTATGTTGCTTCTGTTAATCCATTATGCACATGAACTATTTGTAAAGTTTTATTTCGACAACATCAAAAACGGGGAAATTATTGTGAACCCTGTATAATTGTTTTGATGATGGTTATCGAAACACACATTTAGAATTTACTTAAGTGTTTACCAATACAAAATGTAGTATGTTCTTTGTATGAGAGTTGATATATTCTGTAAAGGTATTAAGAGTTGTCTAAAGATGAAGGTTAGTTTACAGATTACCATGTAAATGAACAAATCGTGAGTCACGATTTGGTCCTAACAAAATTTGTAATAGAATTAGTGTTTTCAAAGATACTGCAATGTAAACAACATAATATGAGTCACAATCTGTATCTATAGAGCATCTATTCTTAGACTAAGTCTTGCAGTAGAGCGTACAAGACACAAAACGAAGGAGACGTTCTTTTGATGACACATAATGTAGGAAATATTTTTTCTAGATACTGCGTAACATAAAGTGTTGGTCCCGAAAGAGCAAGGTTTGGTGTATGGGGGGGGGGGGGGAATACACCAAATACAAACTTTTCAGTTTACTTGACAAAATATCAGAGAGTTCAAGCTATTCTGTATAAGAAATTGCTCGGCAGATGACTAAGCAGATTGATACACAGATCGATACCAGTTTAGTCCAAACAGATTGCTCTCTTAGTGTAAATACTTAGCTAATAATAAGAGTGATCTTATTATTTTCAATGTATTGTGTGTGCGGAAAGATGGTGGATTTAATGAGTGCTCTTGTTTAGAAAACCTTAGGAATTATTCAGATTGTTAAGCAGATTGATTGAAATGCAGATATGTATGATAGTGCAGAAGATTAGAATAATAAACAACTGAAAGTAAATATGCAGGAATGTAAAGAACACAGTTGTTTAACGTGGTTCGGGAAATCCCTACGTCCACGATCTGGTCAAATCTAGACCAGATTATCCACTACTAGGATACTCTGCTTGTTTATACTCGTGGAGAACGAGTCACAAGTATCAATCATAACTAGAGAGATACTTATGCACGAAATAAGGGTCGTGTCCCTTTACAACAGATTACCTCTACGTTACCACTAGAAAACTACTAGCTAGCAGGGTGATCTCCTTTCTCTCGATAAGACAGACTTGAATCGAGGTGGTTGGTGTGATATAGAATCACAGAGTGTTTGAAGCTCTTAGTCTGGATTCCAGGATGCTTGAAATTATGTTGTCAATATAGCTCGCGTGCGTTCTCTTGTATATACTGTCCAGATTTGAACTTCAAATATATAGGCATTGAATTTGAAAATTCTAGCCGTTGTTGATTGGTGTGAGATTGATGGTATATTGCCAATCAATAATGTCCATCATATCTCATCTTGCCTTGTAGAAACGTTAACTCAACCTTCAGTTTATGGAAAGCAGGTTTCCAACGGTTTCTTTCCTTTTACGTGTCAACCAAAGATTCTCTATCCAATCCCTGTTGGATGGACTTCAATTTTGACGTGGCAAGATGGTATGATGTGTAGGATGATGTCATCTGGTGGTTTGATGACTCTATCGATCTGGTGCTTCGCTGTAACCATCGATCTGGTCATCGATCTGGTCGCTGTCTGTTACAGCAGATCGATTTCTTCTTGGCTTGAAATCTTAGCCTTCATCCTAAACTATTTATAGAAGTGACTTCTATAGGATAATTCCTTTACATGACAAGTCATCTCCTAATCTGTTCACTAACAGAATTCACTTTAAATGTAGTGATCTGCTTTACACGTGGAACAGCTTGAAAAAGAACTAAGTGTGTTTCGAAAGGTCATCTTCAAAACCAAAAGATACCTTGGGGTTTCCAACAATTTCCCCCTTTTTGATGATGTCGAAACCACACTTTACAAAAATATCCTAATAACTCTTTTGAGTAATCTAGTTTGATGACCAGATGGATGATTATTCGTTATTTAGGTTATAACGATTGAGACATTTTATATGTGTTCTGGACAATAGGATGTTGTCATCAGACACTTCAAAGAAGCTTCATATATATATATAAGAGTCAAGACAGATTGAAGTACATTGAGGCAAAACCAGAAGTTACAGATAATAATATGCAAAGATATAACTATCTGCTCTTCCTTTTCTCATCTTGAAGTTTCTTCATCTTCGCCCTGGTCGCATCCGAAATTAATTGGACACTCTCATAAACCCCTTCTCTCACCCTTATGTAGTCAGGGTCTTCTGCATCAACCTTATAACCTCTATTCTCCGCCAGTTGGTTTATGAAAGTGAGCAAGAATGTTTTGTCAGGCAGATTAGTTCCTGGGATGGTGGGGCACGTTCTGAACTCCTTCTCCGGGGCAGTGATCTGGATTTTATCTTTTTCTACAGCCTTCTTTATTTCTTCAACCAGATCCCTTGCATCATTTAGCTCCAGATAACGGTCAAAGGCCTCGTTTGGAGTTCCTTCGATGTATGCAGGCTCTTTTAGGAAGTATCTGCACATAATGAAGGAGTTCTTAAGTCCTTCCCATCCATCTCTCAGATGATCTGGCACCCAGTTGATTTCTCCAGATGATCTGATGAGAGCAGAAGGCCAACTGGATCCAGTTCTCTTCTTTTTCTTTTGAGGTTGGCTCGATCTGCTGGAGGATTTGGATTTTTGAGATGGAGCAGATGATGGAACAGATGGTGGGCTGGATGCTTCTGGTGCTATCTGTAGCTCAGGTTGAGTTTTCTTCTTTTTATCTGCAGCACCAGATGATTGCAGCTTCCCCTTCGTAATAGCTGCCTTTTTTTCTTTCACAGATCCTTCCCCCTTTTCGACATCATCAACAACCATATTGATGAGTGCCCTTAGGGAGGTGATCTCCTCCTTCATTGCCTTGATCTCTTTATCTGAATCCACCTTTTGTGTAAGCAGTGAGGTAATGTTGAGATTTGAGTCATCGATCTGGTTTTGAAAGGATGCCTTAGCCTTTAGCAGATCAGCCTTGTACTCCTCTTGATCTTCTTTAACAGTCCCAATATCATCAAAGAAGGCATCAATTATTGTTTTTGTAGGATAGCACAGGTCACTCAACTTTCTCTCGACAAAATTTTTGCCATCTGCTTCGAATTGCTTAAACATGGCTCTGGTGTGAGCATTGGCTTCTTTCACTACATCTGTTGCTATGCCGTCGGTATGTTCTTTGACAATGGTGTGAACCATGTCTTTTTCTTTCTCTGCAAAGGCAGTTACTATCTTGTATATCTCCTTCACCTTAAGCTCTGTTGTGAATAGACTTTGATCGATCTGTGCCTTCCTTTCTTCGGCAGCAGCTCGATCATCATCCATCTTTTTGCTTAACTCTTCGAGCTTCAATCGACTTACCCTTCTTAGCTCAGTATCTACCTGGTCCACATGGGACTTCAAATGATTGTTGAAGTCTGTAAGAATTTGAATGGCCTGGTCTTGGACTGTGGTAAGGGTCCCGTACATGTATTGATCGACCTTGTGGGAAATGAGGTCCCTCACTTGAGCATTTGACAGTCATTGATGCTGGGTCATCAATTTGTCCTCCAGATGGGTCATCTCCACATAGTCCTCCATCGTAGCTGTGATAGCTGAGGTATATATATCATCAGTCTGCATACCTCCCACCCGCTGTCCAGCTGGTTCAGTTTCTTCTGTAGTTTGATAAACCACTACACTTTGAATGGTGATGTTCCGGGCTGGTTCCCCCTCAGCCTGTGCAGTGGTCTGCTCGTCATCCGTAGCCATGGGTTGATCTGTGTCAGGTTTTGTGATGGCTGCACCGTGTTGGTGAGCCTCAGAGGGTTCGCTTTCAACCCTTTATCTATCTCCAACCTCTTGCTCTTCTTCTTCATAAGTCACAATCTCAAAGAATTGCAGCATGCCAGCCTGTTCATACAAAGATCTCAGATCGATCTGTAACACGTTGGCTTCGTGCTGGGATATTGATAGTATGTCTTGGGGAAATGATTCTCTCATTTCTGTAATGGAAGTGACTCCGAAGGTGTTTAAGAAAATAGCTTCTTCCGCTTTGAGAGCATCTATTGATTTGACCTTGAGAAAAGCATCCAGGACGTAAAATTCCTTATCCTTGATGAGAAGCAGTAGCTGTACTCTTTTGGCTGCATTATAGCTCTCAGGGGTGAGCTGGATGCCTGGAAATCTCTTGAGTACGGCTCGATCTGCTTCTACCTCAAGTAGTTTGACAACAGATTTGGCCTTCTGCAACTCTTCATCCTCATCTGTAGATTCCTCTTCCTCGATCTCCTCATCGATCTGCTCTAAGTGATCAGCAGTCGATGGATTTGTGGTGTGAGCTGGAGTGAAATCCTGAACCTGGTCTGGGTCCAAGGATGAGATGGGAGCTACATCCTCCGGTGATCCACCCACCAAGACCTCTTCCTCCTCAACCTCCTGTTGAGGGAGAATGGTTTCTGTAGCAGCAGGATCTTCAAACTGGACTTCATCAACTAGTTTCTGAAGTCTTCTGCATTTGGGTTTGGGTGGCTGCGCTGCCGTGGAGGTGTCAGTGTCAATAGAGCTGGCTCTTCTGGTCACTCTTTTGGTGGGAGTCCTTTCGGAGGGCTTGTCCTTTGTTACCCTTGATTTTGTGAACTTCTCGGTTGGGGTAGTAGGTGGGATCCAGATGGGGTTAGAATTACCCATCTCTGTCAGTGCATTGACAAACACAGGGTCAGTCACCCTTGCAAGTAACTTAGCAGAGATACCCATTGACATCTCGATCTGGTGCTTGTCCTTTGGGAAGTGTAGTTTGGTGTTAAACTCAACAAGTGTATCCCACTAGTGTTGTGGAAAGAAGGATTCCAACATGAAGCTAATTGTGGTGGAGTGTCTGTCACGCTCCAATCTTCGCCCTTGTGGCGAAGTCCGGATACGCGACTATAAAACAAATAATTAAAAAAAAGGCAAAAGGGAAACTGTGGACATAACTGAAACAAGGATATTTTATAACTGAGTCTTAGTACATAACAAGGAGTTTAACTCGAAATTGACACATATGTCGAACAAAAGTATGAATTGACGCCTACGTCAACAACAGTTTATGAAACCTCTTGCAGCGGAAAAAGGATCAACGTAAATCTACGTGTATGAAGACACGTAAACCCCCAAGAGTTCGACTACACAAAAGACTGACAAGCCCGTCATAGCACCTCCATCCATCACGTCTCAACCTGCACATTTATAAATACATGCAGGGCTGAGTACAAACGTACTCAGTAGGCACATGCCGAAATCGCATACATACATATATAATTGTCATTGCCGTGAGAAGTGAAACGTAGAGATTTTGTCTTTAAAAGCACCTACGTTTACTAAATCCTTTTTGTGAAACCTATAGTTCAACAGCTGTCTAAGTTCTTTAGTATTCCACCATATTTGTTTTCTACGTGTACCGTGAAGTTGGCCACCTTCTACGGACACTTGACCGGTCAACACCTTCGTCGACTCACAGTCCTTTGTGCACACTAGTTCGAGTGGGGTTGCTTACCCACTGGAACCCGAATTCGATTAAATGATAACAAGATAGGCATCGTACAAAATATAAATCATTTTGGCAATACAATACTTTAAACATAAGTTCTCATTTGAAAACCTTTTCGAAATAACAACATAATAGCATACGAGCACACATAATTTCTTTGTAATAGAAAGCCTACTTGGATAGCTTCGGTTTGCACTTGATTTGATCTCGAGACGCGAAACAGGTCTCTCGTACGAACCTTTTTAGAAAATCTCAATAAGTTACAATGTCCTTGGTGCATTTGAAATATTTAATTGTAAGAATGTATTTTTCTTAGTTCTTGTTTAGATTCGTTAATCGAGATATTGATACCTCGGATCAACGTTCCTTCTTAATAATTAATTATTCAATTAATATTTTAAGTTCTAATTATTTAACTCTTTAAATAACCTAAAAAAAATTAATTCTTTAAACAAATCCTTAACATAATTAGAGATATCAATTCTCTTAATTTAGATCTCAATTACTAAATAAATTGGATCTTCTTAGTTTAATACTTAATGTATTTATATATTACTATTCCTCCTTCCATTATTAGTATTACTAATTGATGTAGCTCAATCATAATTAAAATGACAAGCTTAATTTAATTAAATCTTATCTTATTAAAATCTTTAAACTAGTCCATTAAAATTAATTAAGTGAGCTCACTAATCAATTTAATTAGTTTAAGTATCAATTATCTTAAGATTAATAAACTGGACTTATTATAATTATTTAGGCCCAATTCTTATAATTCCCAACCCATCACCACATATATATATTCGGCCCAACAATATTAAATTTCGGCCCACTTCATTTAATAGTTCGGCCCAATCATCTCTATTTAATTAAGCCCATCCACAAATTAATTTCCTAGGCCCAGAGGTTTTAATTTACTTGGCCCAGTTGCTTATTTAACCGGCCCATTAACTCTATTCCCTTAGGCCCATAAAACAAAATAATTCCCAGCCCAAGTGTTTGTCCAACCTGGCTCGTAACCCGGCCCAAGACCCGGCCCATGTTCTAGAACACTCTATCCTATCTACCCTAATTTTAATCACTCCTTTCTTCTTCCTTCCCAGACACCTCACACGCCCCTCTCTTCCCCCTTTCTCTCTGTCTATCTCGTCTCTCCCTCTGATTCCTTCTTCTCTAACTCTTCCTCGGTTCCTCTCTGATTCTCTCTCGTTCTCCCTCTCCCTCTATTTCTTCTTTTCCCGTTTTCTGTCTCCACTCTCTCTCGACTGAACTCTCTCAGTCTCTACTCTCTCTTTCTCGCTCTCGGCCTCAGAACGGCGAAGAGTCTCGGGTTTGCTGTCGAACGACTTGCCCCCCCCCCCCACCCCAGGTAGAATCTTCTCCTTCCTCTCTAAATTTTCTTTTTCTAAATTATGGTTTGACTCTTCTGCATGTTCTTATTTCATCTTCGACTAGGGTAATTTTTAGAGTGGGACTAAATTCCCAAAATTTGAAGTCTGAATTTCGAATTTCTCTATTTGCATTCATGATGGTCTCTGTTTGGATTTTAGATGATTTAGCTTCCTTAGTTACAAACCCCTTTTCTGTTGGTTTCCAGCATTAATTAACTATCTTTATGTTTCCTCTCTATTCCTTGGTGAGTCTTTTTCTCTACGGGAAAGGTTCGACGGTGGGGTGCGGTTCTTATTTTGAGATTTGGTGTTTGGAAGGTTTAGCTCGGCTTCTGCTCGCATTAAGCTAAGTTTCTTTAGTCTTGGAAATTCAGTTTTTTGTAGCATGTGCTTTCGAGCTATTTGAAAGTTTAGAGTTTAGGTTAATTGAATTCTGGCATGCTTTAATATTCTGATTTCTTTGTGTTCATTGTCTCGTTTTGATTAAGCAGTAATTTCTGCATTATGCACCATTGTTTTCAGTTTCTGGTTTGTATATGTGGAAGTAATTGTTCTTCAGTCTGCAGTTTTGGTATGGGTATGAAATTCTAGGTTCTGTAATATCGCCCTTTATCTATGTTCTGAAAATTTTGGGCTTAGTTATATACTGGTTTAAATAAATAAAACCGTAATGTTCTGATGAAGCATGATATATATATATATATATGTATATACTCTGACCATTAACTGATATGTTAATATATATATATATATACTGAACTTTGAAACTACTAAATTTTCTTATGTTCTGAAATCTGAATCTGCATGTTTGATACTTCAGTGACGGTTTCTATGTATCAAGTTTCTGTTTTGGCTTTATATTTGGAATTTGAGTCATTTTTAACTTAGTCTAAAATCTGGGTAATTTCTGAATGTATGTTTCCTGTTTTCATGCATTATTTTGGAGGGCAGAATATAGTTAAATGTTATTGTTGTATTGCTTAACTTCAAAGTGTTTATGTTACAGTTTCTGCCCTGTGAGAGTTCTTATTACCTACTAGTTCAGTATCATACCTTAACTGAATACTAAACATTTCATAGTTATAGGTTTTCCATTTTCATGTATTATTTTGGAAGGTAACATATACTGTTTATAGTTTGCATTTGAACACTATGATCATATATTCTAAGTTCATAATCTGGTCATAAATTGCTATGAAGATATATATATATGTTTACTGGACTTTAAACAGGCTATTCGATTGGTTTTGAAATCTGAAATATGTATATGTTCTAATTCCTAGAATCTGCAATTTGTTCTATGTTCTGCATTTCCTTTCTAAGTTCTGCTTTTATGGATTTAGTTGGAGAGCAGTATGCAGATTAGCATAGTTGTAAGTTGAAAACTAGAAGACATAACTTAAATGTATAGTTATAGTTCAGATTTCTCACCTTAGGACTTGAACTACTTCTTCTTGTTTTGAACTTCTAGTTTCTCCAGCGGCAGAAAGTTGTATGTGTTTGTGGTGTAATGAATTGCTTATGCTAGTGTTCTTATATAGAATGAGAAACTTTGTGGTTACCTATTCTAACCTGCCAACTCTCTCTCTCTGCAGGTGAACGAGGCTTGGGATGGAAGTCTCTCTTCCATCCAGTAGTAGGTTTTTGTTTTGAAACTTGCGCTCCATCACTTCCTACCTATCCAACCATGCTGCACATGCCTCCATTCTCTACTTGCTATGCCCCTGAATTTAGCTATGCTAGTGTTGTTGTAGGCTTTTTAGACAAGTCTTTACTATGTAGTAGGTGTTCTCATCACCTTGCTTTGTATTTGTTGCTAGACAACTCCCCTTTTCTCTCTCTTTCTTAGCTGCACACGGCTGTGTGCTTTATGCTTTGCTAGATTAGGTTTTACTATTTATAGACATTATATATATATATATATGTATAACATGTGGTTTACTTTATGTACTGCAATCGTTTAAACTTCTGATATCTATATATAGTCTTCCCTTTCTCCTTTCTTTCTTTTTAGCAGTAAGTCTGCACTTATATAAATATACTCCCAATGAAATATTTTCCTTATCACAATATCAATTGGCAATTCCATATATATGTATCATGCGTATATTCCTTACCTTTCATCCTAAATTTCCAAATCAACTTATATATATATATCGATTCATATTATAACATCTTATAATATGTACATATATTTACCAAGAACCTACAATACTTGTTATCTTAAGCCAAGCTTCTTCTCCAATTATTAATTAAGAGGTTCAATATAGTAAATAACAAACGCATTTAAATATTGTTCGCATTGATAATTAAAGACGGGGCATTACAGTGTCTTAGGCTGCTTCTTTTCACTTCGATTCCTGGTTGGCGTCCTTTGACAAACATGATCATCTTGGCTTCCTTAGCCAAGAGATCAAACAGTATCCTGCTCCAATTAACCGGTAGGTTAAGGACGATGGCAGCCAGGATTTTGAACTTCTCTGGGGTAACCTGGTCATAAGACCCATTGTGGTTCAGGAAAATTCGCTATACGAATTCAAAGAGGATCCTGAACTCTGGTGCGAGTAAAGCTCGGGTAAACATCTTGTTCGTATATTGGATATGTATTATCATTACTATCTCCACTGCCTCTTGAAGCTGTTCTGCGGTTAGTTCCCCAAGATCAAGACCTTCATCCTTCAACTTATAAACGTCATTAATGATGTTTATGACGTTGTAAGTGGTGTTACTGATGGAGTTCCCTTTGCTAACCCTTATGGTTGCCTCGTTTCCACCTTTCTCACCCTGCCATGAGAGGTAGAAGGCGGTGACTTCTTTAGGCAAGAAGTGGACTGGATGAGAAGTGATGATGTTGTGAAATCCTACAAAGAAATCAAAACAATATATGTGAGCACTATCCTTCCATCAGTGAAGTATGAGTGCCCAAAACAGTTTACAGAATCTATCATTCTATATCATAGTATCAGGAAACATATACATGCAAAGAAGATAGTTTCAATACGAGATTTGAGAAATAACATAGCAAACATGATATAGGGCAGTTAAAGAAAAATAACAGCACATAAATATTAAACCTTTGCAGCTTCGAACAAGATCGAATGCCTTGTCCAGTTTATGAAACCCGAAGGTATCAAGAACTGCGAAAAGGTCTTGATGAATGTATGGTTTCAGGAAGTTTTCTTGCTCAAGAAATACAGATGATTTGGGTGCCATATTTGCTAAAACAGAGTGATTTTCGAAGGTAGAGAGAATTTGGAAGGGAGGAAGTTTTTGCTAAGTGTTTCAAGGATTATAAGTGAAAGTTATAGATAAAACGCCTTATCAAATATATGAACGAAAGAGGAGATAAGTAAAGTAATAAAATATTTAGAAATCCTTCCCTTTTTCAGCTTTTTCCCGCTCTTCCATGCTATAGGTTTGCAGTCTATTACCGCCTCTATTGATCATATGATGCACGCGCTTTTGATCGTGGGGTTGAGGAGTGGCGCGTGTTTGTTTTGTACTGTTGAAAAGCCTCCTTTTTCTTGGTTTGGTAAATATCTTCTTAATCACAGTTCCCAAACATAGTATCAATCATCACAAAAATAAAAGATTTGATATATAGTGTCAGGAACTAAATATGTGATATAATTAGTCGCCGTATATAGTTGACTTTTCCCCCTTAACCAAGTAATGGGATAATTAATAAGAAATATTAATTTAATATCCACGTGGCTGGTAGTCATCTGGTTTAGATCGATCTGTTTGTTTGTGAACTGTTCCCAACTTTATCGATCTGTTCCAGTCACTTTCTAGTTTGGTCATTAATCTGGTGTGATGACCTTTTTGCTAATTCCCAGTTGGAATTTTTGCATAGCCTGGCTTAATCAATCTGGTTTAAATCAACCTGGTTCATATTCCCTGTTGGAATATTGATCTGGTTTTGTCCTAAGTTGATCTGTTCCTTTCTTCAAGATTTAATAGTCCTAATTTTCCACAAAGCATCTTGAATCTTTCTTCTGGTAATGCTTTAGTGAGTATGTCTGCTCTCTGCACTTCGGTGTGTATTTTCTCGATATGTACATGTTTTCTTTCAACATGATCTCTTATAAAATGATGTCGTACGTCCACATGTTTGCATCTGGTGTGCAAAACAGGATTCTGTATGATAGCTATAGCACTTGAGCTATCACAGAAGATAGGTATCTCCTTGACATCGATCTCATAGTCTTTGAGCTGTTGTCTTCGCCATCGTATTTGTGCACAACAACTTCCAGCTGCCATATACTCTGTCTCTGTGGTTGAGGTGGCAACAGATGTCTGTTTCTTTGAGAACCAAGAGATCAGTTTATTTCCTAGAAACTGACATGTACCTGATGTTGACTTTCTGTCCAGCTTACATCCAGCATAATCTTAATCTGTGTATCCAGTTAGCTCAAAATTGTCTTCACATGGATACCATAATCCTACATGGGTTGTTCCCTTAAGATACCTTAATATCTTTTTAGCTGCTTCCATGTGAGACTCTTTGGGATTTGCTTGATATCTTGCACATACACCTACTGCAAATGTGATGTCAGGTCGACTAGCAGTTAGGTAGAGTAATGAACCTATGATCCCTCTGTATTGAGTAATGTTAGTTGGTTTTCCCTCTGGATCTGGATCAATTTTCCCATAGATTTGCAATGGGATTTTCGCTGGATTACTGTCTTTCAACCCAAATTTAGTCAGCAGATCGTTGATGTATTTTGTCTGATTAATAAAGATACCATCTGGTAGTTGCTTGACCTGCAAACCTAAAAAGAAACTCATTTCCTCCATCATGGACATTTGATACTTATTTTTCATAAGTTTAGCAAATTTGTCACATAAATAGGTGGATTGAGATCCAAAAATGATATCATCTACATAGATCTGTACTAGGAGGATATTTTCTTTAACTTTGATGATAAACAAAGTCTTGTCGACAGATCCTCTTCTAAATCCAGATTCTAGTAGGAATGTAGATAGTGTCTCATACCAAGCTCTAGGGGTTTGTTTAAGACCAGAGACTGCTTTAGCCAGTCTGTATACTTTCTGATTTGGATCTGCTTCTTCAAATCCAGGTGGCTGTTCCACATATACTTCCTCTTCAAGGATACCATTTAGGAATGCACTTTTGACATCCATCTGGTATACCTTGAATCTTTTGTATGCAGCATATGCTAAAAACAGCCTTATAGCTTCTAATCTGGCTACAGGTGCAAATGTTTCATCAAAATCAATGCCTTCTTGTTGATTATAGCCTTTAGCTACTAATCTGGCCTTGTTTCTGACTACTTCACCATTCTCATCTCGTTTATTTTTGAACACCCACTTTACACCAATCAGACCTTGGTGTTTGGGTCTGTCCACGAGATACCAGACTTCATTCCTTTTGAACTCATTGAGTTCTTCTTGCATTGCTGTTATCCAATCTGCATCTTGTAGTGCTTCATGTGCATCAGATGGTTCAATGCGAGAGAGATAACAGCTTAACAGTGCACTTTCTCCATGCATCCTTCTGGTTTTCACACGATCTGATGGGTTCCCAACAATCTGTTCTGGTGGATGGTCTTGTATCCATCTCCTTTTCCTGGTCATCTCTTCATCTGAAATCTCAGGTTCAAGTTGATTTGTTGGTTCCTCAAATTCAGGGTGTGATGTAGAAGATGATTGGAATGGATTCCCATTAGGGTTTTCTTCTGGATTTGGATTTTCAGATTGATTATCTTCTGCAATGACTGTTTCATTGCTTGATGATCTGTTTTCATCCAGATTGTGCTGTGTTGTTCCCCCTTGCTGTATGACTTTTTCAGCAAAAGGTAAAGTGTTGATCTCTTCATCATCACTTTTTGAATTCTAGATAAGGATATCTTCAAGAAGTAGTTCATTCATCCTTCTTGTAGTCATCTGATTTTCTGTCTGTTTATTTTCTAGTGACCTGTACTCAACAATAGACTCGTCAAAAACAACATGAGGTGTGACCTCCACAATATGAGAGTTCTTATTGTAGACTCGATATGCTTTACTAACATCAGAATATCCCAAGAATATTTCAGGGTCAGTTTTGCTATCAAAAGTTTTCAATTGAGATTTCCCATTATTGTGTATGTAACACAAACAGCCAAAAGTTCGAAAGTAAGAAATCTTAGGCTTTCTGCTGTTCCAAATCTCATATGGTGTTTTTCCATGTCTTATTGTGATGGATGATCTGTTTTGAGTATAGCAGGCTGTGTATATGGCTTCTGCCCAGAATTTCTTCGGTAGGTTGGTAGCATTAAGCATTGTGCGAGCTGCTTCTTTTAAAGATCTGTTTCTCCTTTCTACAACCCCATTCTGTTGAGGAGTTCGAGAAGCAGATGTTTGATGAGTTATTCCTATCTTGTTGCAGTATGCTTCAATCTTTTGATTGAGAAATTCTGTTCCTCTATCTGTTCTGATAGAAGTTATACTCATCTCCTTCTGTTTGGTGATCTTGTGTAGAAAATCAGGGAGTTTGTCTAGAGTCTCTTTCTTCTTCAACAAAAAGATGACCCAAGTGAATCTTGAGTAATCATCTATGATTACTAGGGTGTATTTTCTCCCATTTATACTTAGAGGTTTGACTGGTCCAAACATATCCAGATGCAAGAGCTCTAGTATTCTTGATGTTGAGTGAGCTGTTTTGCTTGAAAAAGATGATCTGGTCTGCTTTCCAGCTTGACAGGCTTCACATATATGATCTTTATCATATACTTGATCTGGTAGACCTTCCACTAATCTTTCTTTAGCAATCTTGTTGATTGACTTGAAGTTTAGGTGGCTTAATCTCTTATGCCAGAACCAGCTGGTTTCTGATACAGTCTTGGTGACTAAACAGGTCTCGATCTAGTTTGTCCATTGGACAATGTATAATCTATCCTGCAGTTTACCGGTAAGGAGTATCTCATCTCCTTCCTTATTCTTCACCAGACAGTTGTTAGTATCAAAAACAATCTGATTGCCGTTAGTATAGAACTGTCTTACAGAAAACAGATTGTGACTAAGACCCTCAACATATGATACATTAGTGATAGTGGTCTTGTCAACTTTGATGTTTCCATACCCTCTGGTATATCCTTTTGAATTACATCCAAAAGTGACCTGTGGTCCTCGTTTCTCTATGTAATCTGATAGTAGGTTCTTGTCACACGTCATGTGTTTTGAACAACCACTATCTATTATCCAGATTGTTCCTCTTGCTACCTTATTCCTTCTTGCAGTCCTTTGTTCCTGCAGTTAATCAAACTTAGCTACCCTTCAACGTTTGGGTGCTTGATTATTAGCAAATATTCCTTTTCGAATCCAGAACATTTTAGGGTTAGGAACAGAAATATAGCAGGTAATGATTTTCCCATCATTGTCAACTTTAGATAGAGAGTGAATTTCATATGGATGAAATCGTTCTATTTCACCATTCTTCAAGTTCTTCTTATTATGGAGTGTCCTGTTGACAATTTTTGTCCTGTTGACATTTGCCTTGTGAAGATGATATGTTTCTGTGTAGTGAGCTGGTTGTCCCTTTGTTTGATGATAGTGCTTGCTCTTCGCATCTTTTATTATCATCTTTTGAGGATAAACTTTCTTGTTTTTCAAGTCTTTTACTTGATCTGGAATTTGCTTCCTTTCTGGTACAAATCTTGTGGTTCCCGAGGACTTTTCTGAGTGATCTGGATATCCTAACCCAGATGTGCCCTTTTGCTGCATATTGATTAGCAGTTTAGCACGTTCGTCACTTTTGTAGATCATTTCTTTGCCTTTCTTGATCTTCTCCTCAGCAACGTTATTTCTTATAACCAGATCCTTCACTTTTGAATTAAGTGAGTGGATCTCACTGTCTTTTCTCTTGATCTGTTCTTCCAGATCGTTAATTTTAGCAACAAATTTTGTATTTGCTATAAATACTGCCGTGGGAGGTGGAGCGTGGCTATTGGTTCAGGAACTGCCGGGGGAGGTAAAATTTCCTCCTCCTCAGTTAACTTCTTGGCTAATCTCCTTTACCACACCCTTTAATTATTATTTTGATTTTAGTTAGGCCTTTAAATCAGTTTAAATTTTCCAGTTTATTTTCACTCCTAAACTGATTACTTTGCAATTTCCTGTTTTGAGGTTTGAATTTGGTAGGTTTGATACTGGAGTGGCGTGGATTCTGATTTCATTTGGGAGTTACTCTTTTCTACTTCACTGCCTTGCAGTCAAATTCATGTGGCAGCAGCTAAGTTTGCCCTTAAATTCTATTTTTAATATGTTGTGTTTTGATTCATATGTTTAGATTCTTAGGGAGTTATGGTGAAATTATGCTACTGAATGTTTAATTACAGTCTTAAACTTCTGGTTTTAACCTTCTGTGACAATGATATTTTCTGAAAATTTTACTAAGTCTCCATCTCAAACTAACTTGGAATTTATAGTGTTTTACTCTTATCTACTCATTTATATAGATGTGGTTGTAGTTGTATTGTTAGCTTAAGACTTAAGATTTAGAATGCTAGTTTAATAGAATTAATGCTATTATTTGTAGGGCATGGAAGGAAAGCATGGAGTAGGGCTTCTCTCCTACACTCCACCGAACTACTGCAACCTCTGTTCTATTTCTTTCCTTCACTGCAGCAGCATGGCTACATAAATTTTTTTCCCAATGTTTGTGATATAGTTCTTACCTTTTACACTGATAGAAGGACTTCCTTCTTTCCTTTATTCATAGACTGCAGCAGTATAGCTGCTTGATGTATTACACTTAGATCTTTTACTTGCTTACTGTAATGTATTATCTATTTTGGGTGTTATAGGCTGTACCAACACATATATGTATAAGATAAGATTTTCACTCAAGTGTTTCCATTTATTAGTTTTCCTTACTTTATTCAATGCATAAATGCATGCATGTACTTGAGTGAAATTCTTGTTTTCTTCCATAAGATAGTTTCCTGCAGGTTTTAGTATATAGAGATATACTATGCGTGTGATTTTCTTTATTTTATGCACAAAATTTTCAATATCCAACGTAAGATATATATAATATATCTAGATAAGATTTATACCACATTATCTTGTGGTGTATGCAACTAATGCATACCATTTAATTTGCCAAGGTACATATATATCACATGTCCCTACACTTATATCTTTCCAAAGTATAAATATATACTTTAAGATTAATATCCTTTAAGATATTAATCAAAATTTCTATGATTACTTATTTATCTAAAATCAAAACTCCCCTTCAATAAATAAATTTCATTAATTTTCTAAACGTTCAATATTTTATTATACGATTGTATTACAAACGCGTTCGAAAATCGTTTACTTAAATAATTAAAAGACGGATTATTACATCCTCCCCTTCTTAACAAAAATTTCGTCCCGAAATTTGTAATCTAATCGAACAGTTGGGGATACTTTTAGAAAAACTCGATCGCCTTCTTTGAATTATAACTCGGTTCTACGAGTGTCGACTTAAGATTTCTGCCTGTCTATACTAGTAAGGTGGTGGTGGTGTGTTGGGAACCCCATAAAATATTCTAAGTTTTGATGATGCTCTTACA
>JAPKLX010003323.1:0-11307 GCA_026898415.1 Leonotis leonurus
AGAGCTTAAGGAAATTTTTATTTAGGATTAAACGACGGGATATTACAATTTCTTTCTGCTTCCGGCAACTTCGTGTAATATACTTAGCAAACAATTCCTCCTTGAATTGTTCCCAAGTGAAGCCTTCCAACTGTTCTTGTGTAAGAGTTTTCTGGCGCGCTTCCCACCAGAAATCGGCAGGACCCTTTAACTGAAAAGAGATGCATAAAAGACATTCTCGATCTGAACATTCCAGAAACTTAAAAATTCTTTCTATAGTACGAACCCATTCCTCTGCCTCTGCAGGACTACCTGTTCCGCTAAAAGTGGGAGGGTTTTGACGGAGAAAAAGTTCAGCAATCTTTCGGTTATATTGAGGAAGTACAGGTGCAGAAGAATGTTGAGGAGTGTTTTCATTTTCTTGTTCTACTTCTTCAGGTGTAGGGATACGACGTCGAGGTGGCATACTGCAATTACAATTTAATGAGAACAACATATGTAGTATGTATACAATGAATTTGAAAGGAACGCAGGGTTTTTCTCAATAACAACCAAACTCAAATAAAAATATTTTCTCATGTTTAAACAATAGGTTCAAGTAAGGAAGGAACAAAATGTTAATATCACAAGTTCAAGTTTGCATGTCAAAGAAGAAACTTCTTTTAAGGATGATAAAATCTTATTTATCAAACAAAGTTTTGGTACATGGTAGGGCTCCCACTTATTTATTTACACTATCCCATACTACATTCTATTTTACTACCTCCTTAACTATTTACATATGTACATCACTAAACTTTCCCTTGTTCCTTTCTCGTAATAGAGAACTCTTTTCTATCCCTTAATCTAGTCTTCGTGACAAATCAACGTTACTTCCATCTTGCTCCTGATCAATGTTGATCCTGTTGTTTCCGACACCAAATATTTCTTCATTAGATTTTAGCTCATCTTCATCATTCTCAAACTCTGACTCTTCTTCCATGCTGTCTGACTCTGGTGGTGGTGGTCCATAAGAGCGACTAGTAAATGAGAGTGATGGTTCTAATTCGGAGGGATTTGTAATGAAAGACATTTGGCTAATTTGGAGGGGCTGTTGCTTCGTAGTGCCAATACTCGGCAAAAATTCAGGTTCATATTTAAAAGATCTCTTAACTTTCGATGATCGAGAAGATCCTGCTTCTGACTATGAAGATTCAAATGGAAGTGGACTCTGGGGTGAAGATGAGATCTCAGATAGAAAATCATCTGGAATGGCTTGAAGTGGAATAGCTTGAAGCGGACTGGCTTGAAGTGGAATGGCTTGATGTTGTGGTGAAGCAAAGGGTTGATCATACCAATCCAAATCAATAGGAAACATCTCGGAATCTAGATCAGAAAAGTCAGAAGCATTCTGAGAAAGGTCATCATCAAGAAGAATCGGTTGAGATTCTGGAATGATCAATTCATGATCCGAAAGAACGATAGGATCATTAGGCTCAACAGAAGTGGGTTCTTCAACAATTGTTTCTAGAACAATGGTTTCTCCAGCCTCTGGATGAGAATTTTCATCTTGGATACGAACATCCGATGAAATAATGGAATGAACGACTGGAATAAACTCCTCCAAAGAAGGATAAGAACCAAGGGGTGGACTCTGAGTACTTTGATATTGTCCGATGATAACATCAATAAATCCATTAAAATCAACTGGTTCAACAAGACCCTGATTATCAGCAATAAAATCAAGTGCACGGGAAGCAGCCCATCTTTGCCAATCAACGGGTAAAACATTCACTAATTGAATTATACCATCAAACTCAGTTACTCCAAACTCTTTGACCCGCCACCACATGCTCCGAAATTGCTCCAGAAACTCGATCAAATTTTGTTGTTCTCCTCTTCTAAGCTCGTAAAAACTATTCGTTCTTCCCATGATTGTAGGTCTAGGCCTTGTACTCTTTCGTGGAGTAGTCACGGTTCTCACCATCCTATAAAATACAACTTATGTGTTTATACAATAAATTCTTATCTATCGTACTACCTTCTCTTTCTATTCTTCTCAAGATTCATCTAAACTTCTCATAGATAAAATAACTGAACTCATATTTTGCACGCCTTCCCAAATCGGGTTCTATACATAAACACAACACTTGCATGCTAAAATTATAATTCTCAACTTGTCTGAAAATATATTCTAACTTCTTACCTGGTTGAGCTATAGGAGATGGATTTAGAACACTGAGCTTTTACTGACTCATAGACTCAAAAAAGAAAATCGCTCTGATACCAAACTGTCACAGCCCAATTTCTTAACCCTATCTTAGTTAAGTAATTAGACCATGACTCGGTTAATAACGAAACTCTTGGAAATGAAAGTGAATCTCAGGGATAAATTGAATCAAATTCTCGCAGGAATACATAGGGCAGATTTGACACCCTAACTTCAAAGGATCATAACTTACTCATACGGACTCCGAATTTAGATCCGAAGGAACCGTTAGAAAGGTATCGAGAATATCTTTAAAATGGTACCAATTTTATAAGAATTTAGATAGATGAGACGAACGGAAAAGGGGTTCCAACACGCTGCCCTGTTTCTAGAGAAAACTACGAATCTCGTTGGCATTCGTTGGTGTTTTCCAATCCTTGACTACCTTAATCTTGGCCGGATCAACTTTAATTCCTTCCGCAGACACTATGTGTCCGAGAAACATAACCTCCTTGAGCCAAAACTCGCACTTGCTGTATTTGGCGTACAATTTTTCCGCTCGCAAGGTATCAAGCACAATGCGTAGGTGTTCTGCATGTTGATCCTCATTTTTAGAATCTATGAGGATATCGTCGATGAATACCAAGACAAAGTTTTCTAGGTATTGATGAAATATCCGGTTCATCAAGTCCATGAAAACCGCCGGAGCATTTGTTTAGTCAAAAGACATCACAACGAACTCGTAATGTCCATATCTTGTTCGAAAAGCTGTTTTTGGAATATCCTTTTTTCTTATCTTGAGTTGGTGATAACCTGAACGCAAGTCAATTTTGGAAAAGACAGTTGCTCCCTTTAATTGGTCAAAGAGATCATCTATCCTTGAAAGAGTATACCTATTTTTAATGGTAAGCTTGTTTAATTCTCGATAATCAATGCACATTCTCAGTGACCCATCTTTCATCTTGACAAATAGAACTGGCGCGCCCCATGGTGAAACACTTGGTCGGATAAAACTGTCACAGCCCAATTTCTTAACCCTATCTTAGTTAAGTAATTATACCATGACTCGGTTAATAACGAAACTCTTGGAAATGAAAGTGAATCTCAGGGATAAATTGAATCAAATTCTCGCAGGAATACACAGGGCAGATTTGACACCCTAACTTCAAAGGATCAAAACTTACTCATACGGACTCCGAATTTAGATCCGAAGGAACCGTTAGAAAGGTATCGAGAATATCTTTAAAATGGAACCAATTTTATAAGAATTTGGACAGATGAGACGAACGAAAAAGGGGTTCCAACACGCTGCCCTGTTTCTAGCGAAAATAAAACTCAGACAAGTTATGAACCTGGTTTCAAATTACCAAAGGCAAAACTCGGACATTAAGGATAAATGGTTGAACACGACGATTCCCAAAAGAAAATACCAACAAGGATTTCATAAGCTAACAAAACATAATGGTACCAAACATTTAGATTAACAATAAACAGAAATCAGAGTTCCGCAACGGAAAGAGTGGATGAGCTATATGTATGACGACATATAACTCAGGGCTTACAAAGTATGTTTTCAACAAGGTTTAACAAGATGACCATAAAACCCTCTCAATATTTACATATCAAAAAGTAAACTACAGTGTTTATCTCCATTGCCATCTCCCAGCTCAACCTGCACGTTTAGAAATACATGCAGGGTATGAGTACATAAAGCACTCAGTGGACACATGCCAAAAACATTTAAAACTTGCTCTTAGAGCTATATTGTTGACTTGCCAACTTTAGCATACACAGGGCTTTTAAGAAATAACCTGCATACGCTTCTTAAAACATATATATCTTTTCTTTCTCAAAAAAATAAAAACTGAATATGCATGTCATGTGTATGCAGACAATTATCTCAAATCTGTAATACCATATCTACACGCATGTGTTGAGAGGTAGGCCTCCCTCTCAAACACTCTGACCGGCCAACCCGCTCGCTGACTCACGGTCTAATGTGTACACAAACCTTTACCGGCAGCTCGTCCGGCATAAGGCCGATATCGTAATTCTCTTGTAGATAGGTAAAATGCAACATGCTTAAAACAGGCAAGTCAAACTTCTTTAAACATAACAACATATCAACAGAAATAATTCTTTAGTTCGAAAGCCCACTTGAATGACCTAATCTATATATTCCAGGGCTTCGTCTCTTTCTTTCTTTACTTCTTTTCCTTTCTCAGCTGGACCTTACATTAGTAAAACAATTAAGAATAAGAAAACCATACTCTTTTCTATGGAATCATCAATTCATAATTTCGTTCTTCTTCTTATAATTTATTTGATTGTCAACTATAATAACTAGAAGTTCTTCGGCTATTGCATCCTTCTATTTTTTGTGCTATATTAATCACTTATCATATTTATGTTACTACGTCACTGATCTGTTCTAATGGTTGTAACAGAAGCTTCCTTTTTCTTGGTAAATTTGTTGAGGAAATTTGGCATCTTTTCCAATGTCTCTTTCTTCTTATATAAGAAGATTACCCAAATGAATCTTGAGTAATCATTAATGATGACCAGAGTATACTTTCTGCCATTTATACTAAGTGGCTTGACTAGACCAAATAAGTCTAAATGAAGTAACTCTATGTTTCTAGTAGAGGACTGAACAATTTTGCTTGAAAATGATGATCTGGTTTGCTTCCCAGCTTGACATGCCTCACAGATATGGTTCTTGTCATATACTTGATCTGGTAATCCTTCGACTAGTTTCTCTCTTGCAATCTTATTGATTGACTTGAAATTAATATGACTTAGTCATTTATGCCATAGCCAACTTGTTTATGATACTGTCTTAGTAATCAGACAAGTCTCAATCTGGTTGTTCCATTGCACAATATATAATCTGTCCTGCAGTTTTCCGGTAAGAAGAGTCTCATCTCCTTCCTTGCTTTTCACAAAATAGTTGTTAGCATCAAAAATAATCTGATTTCCATTAGCACAAAATTGGCTAACTGAGAACAGATTATGACTAAGACCCTCGACATATGAAACATTTGAGATAGTAGTCTTGCCAATAGTTATATTACCATAGCCTCTGGTGTAGCCTTTTGAGTTACATCCAAAAGTTACCTCTGGTGTAGCGTTCTTATCACATGTCATGTGTTTTGAACATCCACTATCAATTATCCAGACTATTCCCTTTGCCATTTTACTCCTTCTTGCAGTTCTTCGAGCCTGCAATTAATAGATTTTAGCTACCCTTTCAACAAGTGGGTGCTTGGTTAGTAGCAAATGTTCCCTTGAGGATCCAGATAAATCTAGTATCAGGAACACATATATAGCATGTAATCCTTCTTCCAACATCATCTGTTCTAGTTATAGTGTTTAGTCTCATTTTGTTCGTCTAAACTTAGGTTTTCCGTAGCTTTATTTGTATTATTTTCCCTCATTCCGTGATGTTTTGGCTCGATTTATGTTTTGTTGGGAACCTTTTTGATGATTGTGGATATCATTATTTATATGTTTTGATGATGCGAAACCATATTATATATATGCATAATATTATATATGCAAGCATTCTTAACGAGGACAGATCGATAGAAGATCAATAGCAGATCGATGGACAGCTAGCTGCTTATAAACTCCAACAGCTAGACATCAACAGAAAAGCACTTCAACCAGAAAGTGTCCAGCAAGTTAAACCAGCAAGTCACAGACAGAATGCTAAACCAGAAAGTCTCAAACCAGCAAGTTAACTTTAACAGAAAGTTGAAACAGAAAGGGTCAACCAGAAAGTTAACTTTGACAGAGAATTGAAGCAGAAAGTCTCAACCAGCAAGCTAACCTTAACAGAAAGTTGTTCAAACCAGAAAGAGTTGAACCAACCAGACAGAAGTGGCAACAGATCGATAGAACTATCTAAACCAGCAGATGACATTTGCCACGTCAGTATTAAAGCCCATCCATTAAGAATTGGAAGGAGAATCTCTGATTGACATGAAGAAGGAAAGAAATCACTATCGATCTGCTTTCCATAACATAGAAGATTCAGTCAACAAGTCTACAAGGAAAGAAGAGATATGGTGAATATCATTGATTGGCAATCAAGCATCAATCTCACGCCAATCAACAACGGCTAGAATTCTAAATTCAAAGCCTATATAGTTGAAGATAAAATCTGGAAAAGAGTGCAGAACACACGTGAGCTATACTGCTATTATCCTTTCAAGTATTCTGCATTCCAGACTTAGAGCTTCAACATCTTGTGATTCTACATCACACCAACCACCTCGATTCAAGTCTGTCTTGTTGAGAGAAAGAAGATCACCCTGCTAGCTAGTAGTTTTCTAGTGGTAACGTAGAGGTAATCTGTTGTAAAGGGACACGACCCTTATTTCGTGCATAAGTATCACTCTAGTTGTGATTGGTACTTGTGACTCGTTCTCCACGAGTATAAAGAAGCAGAGTATCCTAGTAGTGGATATCTAATCTGGTTTGGATTAGACCGTGGACGTAGGGGGTTTCCCGAACCACGTTAAAACAACTGTGTTCTTTACATTCTGCATCTTTATATTTCAGTTGTTTATTATTCTAACCAGCACAATCATACAATCTGCATTTGATTTAATCAATCTATTAAATACCTGATTAAGTCTTTAAAGGTTTTCATTAAAAGAGCAACCAACTCAACCCACCATATTCCGCACACGCAACACTTACTGAACTTCAAGATCACTCTTGATCTGCTTTTAAGTGTTATTCAAGAGAGTATTATCTGGACAGATTGATATCGATCTGGTGATCGATCTGGTCTGTCACCTCTGGCAATCTCACAGCGAGAAAGCTTAAGCTCTCTATCTAAACTGTCAAGTAAAACTGAAAAGTTAGTATTTGGTGTATTCCCCCCCCCATACACCAAACCTTGCTCTTTCGGGACCAACATGTTTCATTTTATGTTTCAGGATCATTGGCCCAAACGAGCTCCGAAGTTGGAAAAGGAACGAGGAAGAATCAAAAAATGAGAAGAAAATGAAGACAAGTGCCGAGGCACTAGTCAGCGGTCGCGTGACACTCCGCGGCTGCTGACTAAGCCATACTTGCCAGCGATGAGCCAGCGCCTGAGCCAGAGCCCGCGGACGCGCACCAGAGCAAGTCAGCGGTCGCTGACCTTGCCCAGCGGTCGCTGACTTAGCAAATAACTCGGGGCCGTTCCAACTGCCCGCGGATGGCACGGAACAACCTGGTCAGCGGCAGCTGACACTTACGCGGTCGCTGACTTGACCTTCGCCTATATATGCTCGGCGTGATTTTCATCAGAAGGACGTGACTTTCGATCGGACACAATATCACAGTTCTCCATACTTCGTCCTGACTCCTTTTGGCACGAATTCCTAGACTAGTTTTCCAGCATATTTCCATTATTTTTAGTTCGTCTCGATCCCGCAATCAAGGATCGAGACTTAGCATTCTAGATAGGATTTTTCATTCCATTCTTCATTTTGGAGTTAACCGTTTACAACATTCGAACACCGTTATTTCCAGATTGTCATTGTCGTTTCCAGACATATTTCGAGTTTAATTCAAGTTCGTTTCTTTCCCTTTAATTGTTGCTTCGTTTATTTCACTTTTATCGTTTGTTTCGTTTTATGTTTTCAATTCCTTTTATCGCTTTTAATTTCCAGATTTCTTTCCGTTTTTCTTTCGTCTTCAAACTTCAAGTTCGTTACTTTCTTAGATTAGATTAAATTTTCGTTCTTAGTTTAAACTTTAATTGCTTTCTTATTTACTTTCTTCGCCTAGCTATAGAAATCCAAACCAAACTCTTTTTAATTGCTTTCCGTTTTTACGAACAAATAATATAATTGCCCTGTTGAGTCTTCCTTGAGAATACGACTAGGATCAGCTTATTAATCTATAACGAACTCGTTTTAAATTGCGAGCGATTTAATATATTTGGAAGTATATCGGCTGGAAATATTCCTCGTGCCTGATACTGAGTCCCTTTATCGGACAGTGGGTCTGGTCTAAACAATGCCACGTACTGACAGTTTAAAATAAGTTGAAACAAATTTTGGCGCCGTTGCCAGGGAAGACTTTATGCGATTTAATTCATTGTTCTTTTTCTTTTTATTTTTTCCTTTTATTTTATTTACTATGTTTACTTTCTTCTTCTATATTGTGGTACGCGTAACATTTTTGTCGAGTGTTGTTTATGCAAGCTCGCCGTCGTGCGAGAAAGCCATTGACACTGTTTAGTCTCATTTTGTTCGTCTAAACTTAGGTTTTCCGTGGCTTTATTGGTATTATTTTTCCTCGTTCCGTGATGTTTTGGCTCGATTTATGTTTCATTTTATGTTTTAGGATCATTGGCCCAAACGAGCGCCGAAGTTGGAAAAGGAACGAGGAAGAATCGAAAAACAAGAAGAAAATGAAGACAAGTGCCGAGGCACTAGTCAGCGGTCGCGTGACACTCCGCGGCCGCTGACTAGGCCATACTTGCCAGCGACGAGCCAGAGCCTGAGCCAGAGCCCGCGGACGCGCACCAGAGCAAGTCAGCGGTCGCTGACCTTGCCCAGCGGTCGCTGACTTAGCAAATAACTCGGGGCCGTTCCAACTGCCCGCGAATGGCACGGAACAACCTGGTCAGCGGCCGCTGACACTTACGCGGTCGCTGACTTGACCTTCGCCTATATATGCTCGGCATGATTTTCATTCGAAGGACGTGACTTTCGGCCGGACACAATATCACGATTCTCCACACTTCGTCCCGACTTCTTTTGGCAAGAATTCCTAAACTAGTTTTCCAGCATATTTCCATTATTTTTAGTTCGTCTCGATCCCGCAATCAAGGGTCGAGACTTAGCATTCTAGATAGGATTTTTTTGTTCCGTTCTTTGTTTTGGAGTTAGCCGTTTACAACATTCGAACACCGTTATTTCCAGATTGTCATTGTCGTTTCAATACGTATTTCGAGTTTAATTCAAGTTCGTTTCTTTCCCTTTAATTGTTGCTTCGTTTATTTCACTTTTATCGTTTGTTTCGTTTTATGCTTTCAATTCCTTTTATCGCTTTTAATTTCCAGATTTCTTTCCGTTTTTCTTTCAAGCTCTTTACTTTCTTAGATTAAATTTAATTTTCGTTCTTAGTTTAAACTTTAATTGCTTTCTTATTTACTTTCTTCGCCTAGCTATAGAAATCCAAATCAAACTCTTTTTAATTGCTTTCCGTTTTTACGAACAAAGAATATAATCACCCTGCTAACCCTTCCTTGAGAATACGACTAGGGTCAGCTTATTAATCTATAACGAACTCGTTTTAAATTGTGAGCGATCTAATATAATTGGAAGTATATCGGCTGGAAATATTCCTCGTGCCCAATACTCAGTCCCTTTATCGGACAGTGGGTCTGGTCTAAACAATGCCACGTACTGACAGTTTAAAATAAGTTGAAACAGAAACCGGAAATGTGTTATTTTAGCATCCGTAGAAGAAGTCATTGAGCACATTGACGAATCTTCGCTTCCGCGTTTATTCGAAGAGATGGCCAATGAGAGAGCGGACGAGAGGCTGCTTTATACGGGCGATTTCACTAGGCCCATGTTCGGGACAACTTCTACGTCATCCATCGTTCTTGACACCGCAGTCCGAAACTATGAGTTGAAGCCACACCATCAATCACTACTCCCGACGTACCATGGACTCCCGAGTGAAGACGCTTTGACGCTCATCCGAGAATATTGCATGGTGGTGCAGACTTTCCCGCTTCACTCTTTGACGGAGGATCAACTCAAGTTGAAGTGTTTCCCTTACACATTGAAGGATAAGGCCAAATCTTGGTTCTTATCTCTTCCATCCGGAACACTCACTTCTTGGGGATCTGCTTGTGAGAAATTCATGTTGAAGTACTATCCGCATCACAAAACTCAAGCGGTACGTACCAAAATAATGAATTTTGCACAAGCACACGACGAGCCATTCCATGAGGCGTGGGAGAGATTTCAAGAGCTACTTCAACAGTGTCCTCACCATCAAATGGCACCGGAGATGCTCTGTCAATTTTTCTATGATGGTTTGCTCCAGACTACTCAATTCATGGTGGACAGTTCGGCGGGAGGAAATATTGCAGTCAAGACGGCGGAGGAGATGAACGAGATCTTCGAGACCCGAGCTGCGAGTTCGCATCAGAAATCCACACGCCCGAGACGAATGGAAGCCAGCGCAGTGACTACGAGCCCCGATCTCAAGAAACAAATGGCGGATATGATGAGGGAGCTACAAGAATTGAAGATGAATCGACCCCCATCACCATCCATTCCACAAGTTGCACCTGAACCGTGCGGTATTTGTGGCGATTTTGGCCATGTTGTAGAGGGATGTCCGCGAATGGGAGAGATGACATCCGAAGGGCAAGCCGAGGTGTACGCAGCACAGGAATTCACACCCCAGCCTCAGCCTCAGCAAAACTCGGGATGGAAACCCCAATTCAAAGGGCATGGAGCACAAAATTTCCAAAATAGACGGCCACCGGCTCCAAATTTTCATCCTCAATACCAACAATAGCCATACTATCCACCACAACCGCCACAACAACAATTTCTTACACCACCGCAACAACAGTACTATCCACCACCAGTGCAGCAATTTCCACCTCAACCGGTTCCTCCCCAACGATCATTGATTGAAGATAGCCTAGCCGCATTTATGCAAGAGAGCAAGAAGGCTCGAGAGGCCCAAGATGCCACCATCAAGTGCCTTGAGACGGCTATAGGGCAGATTTCCAGTACTGTTAACCAGCTTCAGCAAAGCCAACAAATGGGAAAGATTCCGGCACAGGGACAGCAGCCTCATCAAGTGCAAGCGGTGTACGTACCAGCTGAACCAGGGATTCATTGTCATAAAAATATTTATGACCGGGCGGAATTAAGACCAGCTGAGCTAGCTGATTCTTTTTCTAATCTTATGATTTCAAAGAGAAATCTTATTTTGGCGGCGATGCTATCAAGCCGTCTGTTTCTCATCCTTGTGTAGGACATAGTTCTAGTATCCTCGGGAAGAGGGGCTAGAGCAATTACTTGCTGTAGTGACAATAAGTGAATTATTTCACGTTGGTTTTAAACAAACTTTAAGGAACGAGTCCAAAGTGCCTTTTCAAG
>JAPKLX010002174.1:0-14941 GCA_026898415.1 Leonotis leonurus
GGCAGTTACGATCTTGTATATCTCCTTGACCTTGAGCTCAGTTGTGACAACGAGCTTGACTTCTTTCAACAGATGATTTTCTACGATCTTATTATCAAAATGTCCATCATGTATTAATTTGTTTGATACCAAATTAATACTTTGATCATAGTCCTTCATACTTGTTTCCATCTTTGACATTTGCAACAACAGGAAATGGGACAGATTGTCTAAGAAATTGATCTGCTGGCATTTGACAGCGGGCTGCAAGATTTTGTAATGAACAATCCGTTTGCTCGAAGATTTTTTAATGAACAATCTGTTTGCTCCAAGATTGTATACTTGAGATGGTTCAAGTCTTCAATGATCCTATACTAGATGAAAACTAGTTCTATAGGATAAATGGTTTTTCTAACCATTTGTTCTTTTACATTTGCAGCTGTTCAATCTATTCAAGAAATACAGATCGTTCCTATAAGTACGTTTGAAAGTTCAAACTTCTTTTTACAATTGTGATCTGTTAAAATCTATTCTAGAATGAAATGATATATAAAACCATGACAAGCGCTAAGGGACAGCGAGCTGCTGGTATTATGGACAAATCGTTATGAACTAAAACGATATGTTCCTAACACATGCTAACTGTGTGTGTTCAATTTTACTAAAGCTTGTCAATATGATGATCAATATGTGCATGATAAGTTTATAAGAATAATACAGATTGTATAACTAACAATTTGTTCCTTTTATAGTCAAGTTGTTTCTTAAAAGATGATATTGATAACTTAGTTTTAGAGATCTTGAAATGACTAAGTGTGTTTCGAAAAACATCATCAAAACATAAATAAATTAGTGGGTTCCCAACAATTTCCCCCTTTTTGATGATGTCTAAACTTTACCTTACATAATTTCCTAAGTGTCAACAATAGATTGTAAATGACAGACAGTTAATATGCATAAAGATTTAAAGCAGTAAGTAACATGCATAAAAACATTGCTTGGACAAAGAAATATTGTCATCAGATTGCACTACAAAAAAACACAACATATGCGACGGACTTGATGACGGAATACCTTTCCATCGTTTACTCATGACAGACTAGCGACGAATCTCTATGGAAAGGCTGATGCCGGACTGGACGACTTACTGGCGACTGAATTTTTCGTGCTCAAGTTGGTGCCAAAACTAGTCTGTCGTCAGTCCGTCATTAGCTTTATTGTTTTATTTTTTTAATTATTTTATAACTGAACGACGGACTAATCCGTCATCAAGTCTATCGTCCAGCCCTTTAAGTCGGGATTCAACCCCATTTCGCGAAAACATGACACACAAACCCTAGCCACCCTCTTCTCCGGCGATTCCATCCTTCCTCCAGCGAATCGAAGCTCCCAACGCCTAGGTAAGTCAATTTTTTCCATTTCCCCTCCCCTCTTTCTCTATTTATCTCGATTTCTCACCTTTGTGTCGTTTATTCGCCGTGCGCCACTGCATGCTGCCCGAGTCACCCTCCACCTCCCGACTGCTTCTACCGCCGCCTCCCGACTGCTTTCAGAGCTGCTTTCCGCCGCTCTGGCGTCGCCTCCTCTAGTGAAAGGTAATAAATTTAAATAATTAAATGTAATATATGTTTAGTTAATTTGTGTAATTAATTGGTTAATTAGAATAATTAGTAAATAAGTTTAATTTAATTATGTTTAGGTAATTAGTTAATTAGATTAATTTAATTTTTGTAGTTAATTAGATTAATTTTGTTAATTAGAATAATTGATTGTTTAATTAGGTTAATTAGATTTAATTTAGGTAATTAGATTAGATGTAATTTAGTTCATTAGATTTATGTAGGTTAATTAGATGTAATTTAATTAATGAAATTAACAATTGTTGAATTAATGTTGAATTAATATTTAATCTTTAGGTCAACTTGTTTAAAATTATTTATCTTAATTTAGATTAATAATTGAATTAAATTAGTCTAAATTACTCTAAATTGTTCAATTATTATATGCAACAATTAATTATTATTCTAAATCAAGTTAATTATTAATCATAAACAATTTAATTACGAAAGTTTGCGTATTAATCATAAATAATTAATCAAGTTAATTATTGCATTTAATAATTGAACACTTTTTTATATTTAATTTATGTCTAATTTCTTAACTATTGATAAATTTAATTAATTTTTTATGTTGTTAATTTAATTTAGTTTAATTTATTGTTTTAAATTATTTAATTTTGGTTATTTAGTATAACGATTTGAGTGTGTGTGTGTGTGTGTATGTATTATGACATTGGGATAGACGTAATTAATTTCTTAAGGATCTTCTCCCTTTGGGATAGATTTTGATTACGTGTGAAGGATCTTCTCCTAATATGTATTATTGTTCTATGAACCTCATTATATTTCGATATATATGTTGTGATGTGTTGATGAGATGTATGTGTGTTGTGATGTTTTGATGATATATGACATGCATGTTGTGATAGTTTGATGACATTAGATCACTCGTTATATTGGATACAATTAGCTAGAATAGACCCTGAAGAAACTGAAATACCTTCACACGGGGCATTAATTAGATGACTTGTTATATTAGATGCAATTAGCTAGAATAATTTAAATAATAGCATATAAAAATCTTGATTGTACCTGCAACCCTAATGACCCAATGCTCGTGATCTACAAATTAATGACCCAAATGACTCAAATGCTCGTGATCTCCAAATACGTAGCATCAAACAATCTAAGCATCAATGCATAATTCATAACTGCAAATCAATGACGTACAAAACCTTAAATATCGTAAGGATATTCTCGCTCTCTATTCAACTCCAAATAATTCACTAATATAGTCTCGCCCTCTATTCAACTCCAAATAATTCAACTCCTCTATTCAACTCCCAAATAATTCAACTCCTCTATTCAACTCCCTCCTTTCATTATCACATAATTTATTTCCTTATTCTCTGTTACACATGTGTCATCTTCATTTAAATGTGTAATTTAATAGATCACTAATAGGTTTTCCCTCTCCGTAACTAATTAATCTTTCTTTCATTATGTCAATACTTATTAATAATCAGGGTTATAAAAATGAGTCGAGATTGAATGTATTTGTGGTTACTTCCAAATGAGGGATTTAATCCACATTTTCTTTCTGGGCTTGAAGAGTTCTTAAGATTTGCAAGTAGTCAGGACCAGTACATGGATGGACAAAAAATTAAGTGTCCGTGTGTGAAGTGTAGGAATATATGGTTTAGAAGTACAAATGTTGTATAGCTACATCTTGCTAGAAATGGTTTCACACGGGGTTACGAGATCTGGAGGTTTCATGGGGAAACTGAAATACCTTCAAATATTTAAGAAACACGTGTCGAAGTAGATGTAGACCCTGAAGAAGATTACGGGACATACCACGAGATGGTTCATGATCTCGGGGGTCCCAGTTTTAACAACCCAGACGTCGAAGAAGATCCAAATGCTACAGCAAAATTGTTGTATGAGTTGTTGGATGCCGCTGATAAAGAGTTATACTCTGGGTGTAAGAACCACACTCAGTTGTCTTTTGCAGCTCGCCTGATGACTTTGAAGGTCCGTTCTGGAATGCCACAAAAATATTTTAATGAAATGTGTGTTTTATTAAACGAAGCATTTCCAGATCATCACAAAGTACCCATGAACTACTACAGCACACAGAAATTGCTACGTGCAATGGGTTTACCTGTAGAAAAGATAGATTCATGTAGGAATCATTGTATAATCTACTGGGAAGCGGATTCCAATCTTGTGAATTGTAAGTTTTGCAATGAAAATCAATACAAAGATAGGAGACGGGGACGTAAACAAGTTGCATATAAGAAGATGTACTACTTACCTTTAAGACCTCGTTTACAGAGGTTGTATGCATCTAAAGCTACAGCTGGATACACGATCTGGCATTCAACTTCAGTTGATGATGGTGTTATGTGTCATCCTGCAGATTTACCAGCATGGAAGCACTTACCCAGGTTATGCAGCGGAGCCACGGAATATCAGATTAGGTCTGTCAACTGATGGTTTTCAACCATACGGTCAATCGGGACAACAATACTCATCTTGGCCTGTTATCCTTACACCTTACAACATATCTTCGTGGTTGTGCATGAAAGAACAACACATGTTTCTCACAATGTTTGTTCCTGGTCCAAGAAATCCAAAAGATAAGATAGATGTGTACCTACAACCACTTATATCTGAATTCAATCAATTGTGGACAGTTGGTGCCCATACTTATGACATTTCAAAGAAACAAAACTTCTAAAGGCATGCAGCGTTTATCTGGACCATAAGTGATTTTCCAGCATACTCTATGTTGTCTGGTTGGAGTACAGCTGGAAGATTAGCTTGCCCTCGATGCATGGAACAAATTGAAGCATTTTCTTTAACACATAGTCGGAAGCAGTCATGGTTTGATACACATCAAAAGTTCTTACCTTATGATCATCAGTTCAGGAGGAACAAGAGGGCATTTAGAAAGAATAAAGTTGTCGCAGATGATCCTCCAGAGACGAGGTGGACAGTTGGTGCCCATACTTATGACATTTCAAGGAAACAAAACTTCTAGATGCATGCAGTGTTTATCTGGACCATAAGTGATTTTCCAGCATACTCTATGTCGTCTGGTTGGAGTATAGCTGGAAGATTAGCTTGTCCTCGATACATGGAACAAACTGAAACATTTTCTTTAACACATAGCCAGAAACAGTCATGGTTTGATACACATCGCAAGTTCTTACCTTACGATCATCAGTTCAGGAGGAACAAGAGGGCTTTTAGAAAGAATAAAGTTGTCGTAGATGATCCTCCAGAGAGGACATCATGGGAAGAGCTACTATATCAGATTGAAGATCTGGGTCTCGTCAAGGTAACTAAAGATTATGATGATAATAACAAGCGTATTTTACAACAAGTTACCACTGGATGGAGGAAAAAGAGCATCTTTTGGGACCTTCCATGTTGGAGTTCTTTGTTGATTTGTCACAATTTAGATATTATGCACATTGAAAAGAATGTTTTTGATAATGTTGGTCCCGAAAGAGCAAGGTTTGGTGTATGGGGGGGAATACACCAAATACAAACTTTTCAGTTTACTTGACTAATTAATGAGAGAGACTTAAGCTTTCTGGATTACAGATTGCTCAACGTGACAGACCAGATTGACTATCTAATCAATATTGTTCTGTCCAAGCAGAATCTCTCAAGTGAGTAACACAAAGCAGAAAGTAAGAGTGGTCTTATTTTCTAACAGTGTATTGTGTGCGGAATAATGGTGGACTTAGTCGGTGCTCTTTGGTTAGAAAACCTTTCAAAACTTAGTCGAGTAGTTAGAGAATTGATTAAGAATGCAGTTTGTATGAGAGTGACAGATAGTGAATAAAAACAACTGGAATAAAAATGCAGAAAGTAAATAACACAGTTATTTTACGTGGTTCGGGAAACCCCCTACGTCCACGGTCTAATCCAAACTGGATCAGATATCCACTACTAGGATACTCTCTTATTTATACTCGCTGAGAACGAGCCACAAGTTTCAATTACAAAGCAGATTGAAACTTATGCACGAATAAGGGTCGTGTCCCTTTACAACTTACAGAAAACTACTGTAAAACAGGATTTCTTCACGTTAATCCACTAGACAACTACTAGCTAGCAAAGATCTCCTTCCTCTCTCGATAAGACAGACTTGAATCGAGGTGTGATTGCGATCACGAACGGTTTGAAGCTTTTGTCTGATGTGTGATTGAATTGCTTGAGAGTATTTCAGTAATATATCGCTCGCATACTTCAGACTTTAAATCTTCAAACATGTATAGGCTTTGAATCTTGAAATTCTAGCCGTTTGTTGATTGGCGTGATTTGATTTGTGGATTGCCAATCAATCATATCTCTTCTTTCTTTGTAGGGTCGTTGACTGAATCTTCTATGAATGGATAGCAGATCAAATGTGATTACTTTCCTTCTTCGTGTCAATCAGTGATTTTCTTTCCAATTCTCGATGGATGAACTTAATATTGACGTGGTAAGAGATATGATGAGAAGGGCATTGTCATCTGGTGGTTTTGATAGCTCTATTGATCTGTTTACCATCATTGACAGGTTTGGTTCAACTCTTTCTGTCTTGGTTGGAACCTTCTGGTTATGCCCTTTCTGGTTTTAATGCTTTTCTGGTTGAACACAGGTTAAGTACTTTCTGGTTGAGCACTGGTTGAGTGCTTTCTGGTTGAACACTTTTTGTTTTGTTAAAGAATGATTTGCTCCAACTTTCTGTTATAGACTTGCTGATTCATATTTCTGTCTGAGACTTGCTGGTTCAGCTTTCTGTCTAAGACTTGCTGGTTCAGCTTTCTGTCTAAGACTTGCTGGTTTCAACTTTCTGTTAAAGTTGACTTGCTGGTTCAACTTTCTGTTAAAGTTGACTTGCTGGTTCAACTTTCTGTCTGAGACTTCTTTCATCTTTCTGTTTGAAGCTTTCTGGTTCAACTTTCTGTTAAAGTTGACTTGTTGGTTTAACTTTCTGTCTGAGACTTCTTTCATCTTTTTACAGGAAGAACAAATAAAAATAATACAGAACATGAATAATATCAAGTGTGTTTTCAAGATAACATCATCAAAACTTAAATTATTTGTGGGGTTCCCAACAGATAACATTTTCAATACTGTGATGAATGTCGAAGGCAAGACAAAAGACACAACAAAGTCTAGGCAGGAACTAAACTACTATTGTCATAAACCAGAGTTAATGCGTGACCAGTATACCAATAAATATCCTAAGACATGCTATACACTAGACAAAAAAGAGAGAAAAGTCTTGTGTGAATGGGTGAAAGACCTTAGGTTTCTGGATTGTTACGTCTCAAATATGGGTAGATGTGTAGACATGAGTAAATTGAAGATGTTTGGCATGAAGAGTCACGATTGTCACGCTTTCATGCTGCGAATACTACCCATAGCATTTTGAGAACTACTCCCACAAGCTGTTTGGAAGTCGATAACAGAGTCGTGCTTATTCTTTCGTGATTTGACATCACGAAACATAAAGATTGGGGACATGGTGACACTTAACAATAACATTTTAGTGATTTTTTGTAAACTTGAGCATATATTTTCGCCAAGCTTCTTTGACTCAATGGAACATTTGTCCATCCATCTAGCTGACGAGGCAAGAGATGGAGGACCAGTTCAATATCGATGGATGTACCCATTTGAGAGGTACTTCAAAACATCTTAATTTCACTAATATTTCAACTAATACATTATGTTTAATGCTTTCCAAATGAATCATTTCAATACATATATTTGAGAAAATTGAAAAATAATGTCAAGAACAAAACAAGTGTTGAGGGATCCATATGTAATGCATACTTAATGGAGGAAGCCACTGCATTTTGCTCCTATTATTTTGAGGATCATGTCAGTACGATACATAGAGAGTTGCCTCGCAACTACGTTGGAAGATGTTCTACTAGTGGGGAACAAAATCAACCAGACTTGCTTTCCATATTCAAATTGGCTGGAACTGGTTTTGAAAAGACAACCAAAAGATCATTGGATGATAGGGAATATAGAGTTGCTCATCTATACGTACTCCATAATTGTGTGGAGATCGACCCATATATCAAGTAAAGTTTTACAACTCAATATAACACTTCTATTTAATTGAATATGTAGTTTTTATCAACTAATATCTACTTGTTGTATGAAGGGAGTACGAATCACAACTCAGGCTCTTAAATCCATGGATTTCTTACATGGACATTGACAAGAAAATATCGACAGAATTTCCTGAATGGTTTTGTACCTATGTGAGTCAAATTGTCACTAATCTAACTTGAATTGAATTTATAATTAAGATATATATATGCATCAATACTTAACTTCATAAATATAACTTTTTGGTGATATATGTACAAACTTATGTAACAGATCATGTTATGTGGGATATTGCAAGTTGACCTTCACCAAGGATTACAACATATCATGGTTATTTGGTGAATTGTTAAAAATTTCACACGATATCTCATGGAACTCACAAAGCAACTATGAGTAGTGGTGTGTGCATCAAAGCTGATAACTATGGAGACTCGAGTGAGAGAGATTTTTTTGGACAATTAGTCGAAGTGTGCGAACTCACATATCCATGATTATACAATAAAAAAGTTTTTTATTCAAGTGTGACTGGTTTGACATTTCGTCGGCAGGTACAAGGGTTGACCCTCAGTTCAAATTAGTGTCTGTAAATCATACACGCAGACTTAGAAAGTATAAACCCTTTGTATTAGCCATCCAAGCTACATAAGTGTATTATTATTCATATCCAAGTATGAATGAACATTGTAGAGACTAGTCGGAAACTTGTTCTATCCACTACAAAAAAATATCAAACTGGCGACGGATCTAACGACGGATTCATATTCCGTCGTCAATTTGTAATACCCCGTCTTTTTAAATTCCAAAATAACCAATATTCGAACGCAATTATTATTAATATATATATATGGTGAATATTTTATTTTATTAATGGAAGTTAATCTACTTGAAGATGAATTTTGGTTTAAGATGATAAGCAATTAAAAATTTCTTGATTTATATATATTAAGAAGTGTTATTATTAAGAAATGGTAACTATTTTAGAAATACTTAAGTGTAAGTAGAAGTGTTATGTGATAAGAACTAATAAATGGTAATGGTATACCTAGGTTTCATCTACAATAAGTATGTGGTATAGATTTTACCTAGATATATATATAGATATATATAATACTATAAACTTGATTATATATGTACATGATGCTGTAAATGGTACATGAAATAAAAATCCACACGCATAGTATATATATATATAGATGTATAAGACATGCAAAGCCTTGGTTGTGGGAAAGAAAAATAGAACACTCAAGTATGGATATATATATACATTAAGTAAGGAAGGAAAGCTAAATAATTGAAACACTTGAGTAGAAATCATGTCTTATAGATATGTTTGATACATAGCTTGCCAACATCAACCTCTATATAATACATTGATTAAACAAAATAACTTAAAAGCTAATCTATAATATATAAACTGCAAGGGCAGTGAACAAAACAGAAAAAAAAGACAAAACATTATAAATGAACATATATATATATATATATATTATACGTATAGCCCAATATATATACATAGATGTATTACAATATTGGAATTTCCTTACAAAGAAGAATTATAAACAACTAAGTACAAGTCAAAGTATAAGGCTGCAGCCTTCTAAAGGTAATACATGGCACCACCTTATAGCTCTACAAAGAATATTACATCTCCCCACACAAAATGTCAGCATTTGGGGGGGGCTCTAGGTAATGAAGGTGCTGCTGCAGAAGGAATGAGAAGGGGCAAAGCTGCCCTAGATTGAGTAAAGATCAAACCAAGAACCTGCAAAAGCAATTGCCAAGTCAAACCAATGAGAATAGAAAGAGTATGAAACTAGAGCAAGTAAAAGATTTAAATCAGAGATTTGGGTGATGTAAGATCATATCAAAACAGTCCGTATAACCCTCACCTCACCTCATCACCCTAACCTGAATTTCTCTATAAATAGAGACCCCATTAGCATAGAAAATTTTAGAAGGAAATTTAAGGGAAAGCTCTGCCCAAATTTATTCCCAACAGAAAGTTTCCAAGCCATATAAATCCAGAAGAGTTAGAAGTTCTTGAGGTATACCTGATCTCAAACTGTCAGTTTTTCATTCTTTTTAGTTTTAAAGTTTAAATCATGTTTTAACTCATCGAATTATTCAGAACTTAAGAATCACATTATATACTTCTCTTTCTGTCTAAGCTATGAGTGAACCTTTTAAGACAAGCTTTGAACTTAGAAACATTCACCAGAATTTAAAAGACTGAAGATCAATTCATATTCCTATTATATTTTAGATTCTTTAGAGAATAAAGCACAAATTAAATAAACAGGCATATTCCCAGATTATACACTTATCATGCTTCACCAGAAAACAAGAAAATTAAATGGACTACTCAGTTCTGTAAATTTAATCAGCTATAGTATTTGGCACGAACTTAGAATCCTCAAATGTTAGTCATGCTTCAAATTACAATAAGTACTTAGAACTTTAACAATCAAACATAGATATAGTTCAAATTTCAGAAACTATGAAGCAGAGTGAGTACATAAACTGAACCATCCCTAAACTCACCCTATCAGGCGAATCACACAACCAACCAAACTCCAAACCTTTCCCTCGACCATAATCAAAATAAACCAGAGATCATCATCATGAAATAAAAACAAAATTATGAAATTAGAACCAACTGGGAGAAAATGGAAAACCCTTCAGAACAGAACATTTTAGATCTAATAGGACGAAAAATAGAGTTGATAATAATAAATTCCCAAATCCTCTTCATTCAGTAAACTATAGCATGCAAATTACATAAACACCAGAAATAAGGAAAGGTCGAAATTTCAGAACTAAACAGGACCTTTCCTAAACCTGTTTCTTAATAAAATCCAGGAGAGGAAATTAGATATTACCTTTTGTAATCCAACCAAAACTGTCCAGCAAGGGGTAGACAGAACTCAGACGGTGGAGGAAGCTTTGTGGACTACGAAGCTGACCACCGAGAGAAAAATATGAAGAACGTTAATTATACTAGAATCGAAGAATGGGGGTTTTAACTAAGAAACCTTAAATCATCTTAAAATCCAACCAGGTATAAAACATGCAGTGAGGGTTAGGGCTCTAAAAATTTAAAACAGAAATTCAATAGGAATCAAGACAACCCTTATCCTCTTTAAAAGCATAAATTTAAAGAGAGATAGGCGAGGGAGGAAATTAATTCAGAAACTACAGAACACAACCCAAACCTTTCCTTAATTGAATCTTAGTTTAAATCTATAAACGCAGAAAGGAGTTTAGAAAGATAAGACAGAAAGTTTAGAGCCATTTTACCTTCTTGGGAAGAAATCAGGAGCCGTAGCACCAACTGTAAGAAGTAGAGTCGAAAGAAACTTGGAGCTAGGAAGGCTCTACCTCCCTGCAGAAAATAAGAGAGAAAGCGAGTGAGACAGAAGGTAGAGACGGAGAGTGAAAGTAGAGAAGGGAGAAACAGAGAGAGAATAGAGTGTGGAGACAGAGAGGAAATCGAGAGAGAGTGAGAGGGATTGAAGGAGAGGAAGATAGAGAGAATAGCGAGAGGGAGAGTGAAAACAGAGAGAGCAGATCGAGTGGGAGGGAGAGAGGGAATTTGCTATCTGTTTGAGAGAAAACGAAAGATGGAGGAATTTGCTATCTGTTTGAGAGAAAACAGATAGAGTAGTGAAATGGATTAAAGTTAGGGTTAGTATAGAGGGTTCTAGAGCATGGGCCGGGTGTTGGGCCGGATTTACGGGCTGGGTCGAATTAATGGGCTGATGATTTAACTTGGTGAAGGGGCCTAAATAAATGGAAAGAGTTGGGCCGAAAATTTAATAATTGTTGGGCCTGAATTAATAAGATCTATTGGGTCGAATTAATTAAATTATTGGGCTGGAAAATAATTAGGTTGGGCCTAGTTTATTAATCTTAAGATAATTAATATTTAACTAATTAATCTAATTATTTATTAAGCTCACTTAATTAAATTCTAATGAACTAGTTTAACATTATAATATAATAGGGCTTTATTCAAATTGAGTTTATCATTTAAATTTAATTGAACTACATCAATTAGTGTTACTAATAATGAAAGAAGGGATAGTAAAATATACATTAAGTATTAAAATCAAGAAGATCCAATTTAATAATTGGGTTCTAAATTAAGAGTATTAATATCTCTAAATTATTAAGGATTGATTTAAAGAATTAATATTATAAGGTTATGTAATGGATTAATGCTTAGAACTTATAATATTATTTAACAATTAATTATCAAGAATAATTAATTAATTTAGTTAAGTGTTAATACACTTATTGCACTAGATGCAATTACCGGAGTAATTGAATCGAGGATTCAACACTTTATAAATAATATTGATCTGAAGAATCAATATCTCGATTAACAAGTCGAAATAAGAACTAAGAATAATATATTCTTACAATTAAATATTTCAAATGCACTAAGGGCATTTTAATTTATACGAGCTTTTCTAAAGGTTCTTACAAGAAATCTACCTCGCAATTCGAGATCAAATCAAGTACCAATCGGAGTTATCCAGGTAAGGCTTTCTATTACAAATAAAATTATGTGTGTCTGTACACTATTTATGTTGCTTTCAAAATGATCTCAAATTGAGAAAATTATGTTTCAAAGTGTTGTCTTGCCGAAATGATTTATGTTTTGTATAAATGCCTATCTGATTAAGGGTACCTGGTGTAAGGATCCTGGATTCCTTGTTTAAGGATCCGAAGAATTGTAATCGAACTAATTGTGCACATATAACCGTGAGTCATCTATCGGGTTGGCCGGTTACAGTAAACCGGGAGTCATCTATCGGGTTGGCCGGTTCAGTGGACCGTGAGTCGTCGAAGTTGTCGACCGGTTCGGTGTCCGTAGAAGGTGGCCACCTTCTCGGTACCATAAATTATCAGTACAATCAAATTACAGATATGGCCAGTATACTAAAGAAAATTAGACAGATCTGTCGAACAGTAGGATCTTTCACAAATGAATTTAGTGAACGTAGGTGCTTTTAAAGACAAAATCCCTATGTCTCACTCTTACGGCATTGACAATTATATATGTATGTGTGCGATTTTGGCATGTGTCTACTGAGTACAATTTGTACTCAGCCCTGCATGTATTTATAAATGTGCAGGTTGGGACGTGATGACGAGAGATGCTATGATGGGCTTGTCAGTCTTTATATAAAGTCTTGGGTGTCTACGTGTCTTCATACACGTAGACTTCAGTCGATCCTTATTCCGCTGCGTGAGTTTCAATCAATTTTGTTTGGCAAAGTTGCCAATTGTTTAAATTAAATCTTCAGTTGAACTACACTCAGTTACCAAACGATCTTTCAATTCAGTCAAGTCTTTAAGTATAATCAGTGTTCCACCTTATCATTCATTCATTCAAGCCATTAGTTGCGCGCCCGGACTCTGCCGGGGAGGGCGGAGGGTCGGGGCGTGACACAATTGGCGACGGACTGGCGACGGATCTCCACAAAATGCCTAACGACGGACTGGACGACGGACTGACGACGAATTTTTTGGCGCGCAAGTTGGCGCCATAGTTAACGACGGACCTAACGACGGAATATTCCGTCGTTAACTTTATTTTTTTATTTTTTTAATTAATGGACGACGGACTTTTCCGTCGTTAAGGTTAACGACGGAATATTCCGTCATTAACTTTAATTTTTTATTTTTTTATTTTTTTATTAATGGACGACGGAATATTCCGTCGTTAAGTCCGTCGTCCAGCCCTTTAAATCGGGTTTCATCCCCATTTCTCTAAAACAGAATTTTAGAAGGCAAAACACCCTCTTCTCCGGCGAAATTTTCCCCCCACCGGCGATTGGAAGTTCCCACCGGCCAAATACGTTAAGGTATACCTATTTCTCCCATTTTACTTCCCCGCTATCTCTATCTCTCTCTATTTCTAATTTTCGTCCATTTTTTCGCCGGAAACAAAGCTACCGCCGCCCCTCTGCCTACCGTCGTCCACTTGCTCCGCCCTCCGCCTGCCGCTGTGCGCCGCCGCCCCTCTGCCACCCTCTGCTTGTTCCGGCAGGTATGAATTTTTTTTTTATTTTTGTTAAATTTGTTGTTAATTATAATTTAATTGTTAGATTTTGTAATTAATTTTTTAAATTTATTGTTAATTATAGTTTAATTGTTAGATTATGTAATTTAATTAGCTTAGATTATTTAATTTGTCACGCCCCGTTCTCCGCCCTTGTGGCGAAGTCCGGATACGCGACTATAAAACAATTAATTAAATAAAGGATAAAAGGACAACTGTGGATTTAACCGAACGAAAGGTTATTTCATAACTGAGTCTTAGTTCATAACAAGAGTTTAACTCTGAATTGACACATTCATCAAACAACACAAATGGAACCTCTTGCAGCGGAATAGGGATCGACTGAAGTCTACGTGTATGAAGACACGTAGACACCCAAGATTTAATTTAAGACCGACAAGCCCTTCATAGCATCTCCCATCATCACTTCTCAACCTGCACATTTATAAATACATGCTGGACTGAGTACAAATTGTACTCAGTAGACACATGCCAAAATCGCACACATATATATATAATTGTCAATGCCGTAAGAGTGACACGTAGGGATTTTATTTTTAAAAGCACCTACGTTCACTAAATCCTTTTTGTGAAACCTTTATTTTGACTGTACAGTCTCATTTTCTTTAGTATTCAAGCCATATCTGCCCTTTTAATTTATGGAACCTTTATGGTACCGAGAAGGTGGCCACCTTCTACGGACACCGAACCGGTCGACAACTTTGACGACTCACGGTCCACTGTAACCGGTCAACAACTTCGTCGACTCCCGGTTATTCACTTGTGTACACTAGTTCGAGCGGGGATGCTTACCCACTGGAACCCGAATTCGATTTCATTTATTTAGATCCTTTAACTTCTTCTAGATAGGCATTGATACAAAACATAAATCATTTTCGGCAAGACAATATTTTGAAACATTTCCTCAATTTGAAATCATTTCGAAATCAACATAAATAGCATATGGCACACATAATTTTATAGAGTTCGAAAAGCCTACATGGATAGCCTCGTTTGGTACTTGCTTTAACTCTGAATTGCAGATACGCCCTCTCGCCAAAACCTTTAGATCAATCGAGAGTAAGTCAAAATGCTCTAGCGCTTTTGAAGCATTAAATCGTATATTATTCTCGGTTCTTGTTTCGATTTGTAACTCGGGATATTGATACTTCTGATCAATATTATCTATAAGGTGTTGAAT
>JAPKLX010001481.1:0-20772 GCA_026898415.1 Leonotis leonurus
CATCAATCCACCAGCTGACATCATCCTACACATCATATGTTGTTGCCACGTCAAGATCAAGTCCATCCAACTGGGATTGGAAAGAAGATCTTCGGTTAACACATAGAAGGAAAGAGACCGTTAGCAAACTGCTTTCCATAACTCAAAGATTGAGTCAACCTTTCCTATATGGCAAAAACAAATATGATGGAAACCATTGATTGGCAATATACCATCTATCTCACGTCAATCAACAAACGGCTAGAATTTCAAATTCAATGCCTATATAGTTGAAGTTAGAAATCTGGAGAAAAAAAGAACATACGCGCAAGTTAAACTGTTGTCATACTTTCAAGTAATCTGCCATCCAGACTTAGAGCTTCAACACCTTGTGATTCTATATCACACCAACCACCTCGATTCAAGTCTGTCTTATCGAGAAAGGAGATCACCCTGCTAGCTAGTAGTTTTCTAGTGGTAACGTAGAGGTATTCTGTTGTAAAGGGACACGACCCTTATTTCGTGCATAAGTATCTCTCTAGTTGTGATTGATACTTGTGACTCGTTCTCTACGAGTATAAAGAAGCAGAGTATCCTAGTAGTGGATAATCTGGTCTAGTTTTTGACCAGATCGTGGACGTAGGGATTTCCCGAACCACGTTAAACAACTGTGTGCTTTACATTCCTGCATTCTTTATTTTCAGTTGTTTATTATTCTAACTCTCTGCACTATCATCCATCTGCATCTCAATCAATCTCCTTAACATTCTGGATTATTACTAAGGTTTTCTAAACAAGAGCAATCACTATTCCACCATTATTCCGCACTCACTCAACACTCAGAAAGTAATAAGATCACTCTTATTATTAGCTAAGTGTTTTCACTAAGAGAGTAATCTGTTTGGACTAAACTGCTATCGATCTGCTTATCGATCTGTCAAGTCATCTTCGAGCAATTTCTTATACAGAATAGCTTGAATTCTCTCATAACTTGTGAAGTAAACTGAAAAGTTTGTATTTTGGTGTATTCCCCCCCCCCCCATACACCAAACCTTGCTCTTTCGGGACCAACAGTAATCATAAAGTCCTGGGTGCTGCCTGCATGTAAAACATGTCATTATTACCCATTGAATATGCAAGCCTAAAAAGTTGCTTCATATTTACAACAAAAAATTAAAAGGATTACCTTTGACATATATGACAAGTATAATGTTCAGTCGACATGTGTGTATAAAGCTCATTATCCCCATAAAGTGGTGTCTCGCAAAATTTACAGATAGGATGTCCTGAGAAGCCACCTCTTTCACTTTCAGGTCCATCCACTTCTGAATCACCAGTGTTTATATGTTGATTAAGGTGTGATCTTGTATACAACTTTTGCTCATAGATGTAAACCTGATAACCCAGAAAATCTACTGATCAGGCTGAACTAAACTGATACAATCAGGAGAATAAAGAACAAAAAAGCTAATATACATGTGCTGGCTAGGCTGCCTCTTATTATCTGAAATAACAAAAGGCAAAGCAGCATCACACATGTCCAAAACTCAATGATATGATGAGGAAGTAATCACAGAAATGGCATGGTGATGACAAAGATCAGGAGACATGAAGTGTTAAATAATCAGACAATTACGCTCAACCGAACAACACACTCAAGGCAGGATCTCAATCATTGCAAATAGCTAAATTGTAACAGAAAATAACACATTTTATAGATAATATAATCCTGATGGAGAAAATCAGAATATAAAATCCAGCCAAGTTTTAGAGAAAGATCCAGGGAGTAAGCTCAATAAATAGTAAGATGCATCAGAGTATATAACAATTCATTACAGGAATACGATCATAGATCAGTAGATTAGTCAAGAGACTAAAATCGGGCTGAAAAGCAGAGGAGGTCAGATTATAAGTGATCAAAATCCAGTCAAGTTAGAGCCAGCAAAACAAGAGTTAAATACTCAAAGCCAATATCAGATTATGCAGGCAATTCAGTACTACTTAATAGCAGCAATGCCCCAGATTAAGAGAAGCAAAAAGATTTAGTTGGATAAAAATTTTGCAGGAAATAATAGGCCTCATATTAGTGCACAGCAGAATGTGATCACGCTGGAAATACAGATGTGGAGTCAGCAAAAAGTAGTAGATGAGTGATTTAGGTGGATATACCTGATTCCTTGTCACCATCTGCGTCCACATCCACCGCCTCCGCCTCATCGGCAACCCACTCACCTGCAACAATATGATACTCAGAGACGCTAGGAACGCGATCGTGTTGAAGATCATGTACTGCCCGTACTTATTCGGGAGGGTGTAGGCCATCACAGACTGCCCCGCCTTGTGCGCCCTATCGGCCCTAGTCGTGCCGTTAGGGTTGCCGGAGAAATCTCCCTGCCAAACGCCTCCCGGTGGGGAGAGCCCGGCTTGGAAGGCGACGGTGGCTGTGAGGGAGGCGACTATCATCAACGAGCTGCGCTTGCGAGCTAGCCAGTCTGTGTGCTTGTGCTTCGTCTCGGGTTGCTTTGTGGAGGGTTTGGATTGTAGAGATGACTGTGGTGAGGATTTGATGGTTTATGAGAGCTTTGATGCGTTGAGTGTGAGGAATTTTCTCTGTTTCATTGTTGTTGATGGATTCTGTTGATCTAGGCATTGCTTGATCTCCATATCCCTCAAATCACCTGGGGTTTGTAGTAGGAAGTCTAATGGTGTTAGCCCATTTGCATTTCTTGCTTCTTTTTCTATTCTTGTATTAGTCATCAAGTACTCAACTATCTGCAATTGAATTATGTACTTGCATAAGTACTCATGATTCAAGAATGGCTTAGCAATTCCAAGAACAAAGAAATCCTCTATTTCTATAATCTTTGAGTGGATTGAATTTCAAAGAACACCAAACACAATCTGCAATAACCTAAGCATAGCACAAAATTATGAAACCTAAAACACAATTAATTAGACGCATAATCAAAGTAAGCAAAATTCTTGATTGAGAAGAAATCAATTTTTTCACAAACCTCAATCTGTTTGTTGGCAACAGCAAGATGCAAAACGGTATTCCCATTTGAATCCTTCCAATCCACCAACCGATCATCTTCTCCTCTCTCCAAGCACTGCAAAAACGCCTTCATCACCTCAACCCTATTATACTTCATGCACAGATGCAAGCAGCTCTCCCCTCCGCCGCTCACCGCCGCGGCGGCGGCCGGCTCCGCCTTCAGCAGCTCCTCCACAACCGCCGTCATCCCTTAATCGCCGCCACATGAAGCAGCGTCCGCCCCTCCCCGTCACGAACACCGCACATCAAAGAATCCATAGAAACTAGCTCCTTCAACCTATATATACACATAGATCTGTTCGTGAGCCCCGAGCTCACAAAATCGCTGAATATGAATGGATCTTCGGCGCTTGATTTAGGGTTCCTGGCCCGAAATTTTAGAAATCGAAGGGGAATTGTAGCTTGGACAACGATAAATATATATGTGTATATATATGTGTATGTATGTATGCGCAACCGCGATTTGTGATTTGTAGAATTTTTTTTTCTAGGGTTTCTGATTGTGATGATCTATGATTGTGAATGTGAAGAGGGTAGGAGATAATAGTTTTGATTATGAAAGCAAAACAATACCTGCGTCATTTTCCATATACATTTTGGATGAAGACGACGAGACGATTGGAAATGGCGACGTCGGATTTAGGGTTCAAGAGATTTGGAAAATTTCAGTTGAAGAAGATTTGTCTATGACAACAGATAAAGACAACGGTTTATAGAACCGTTGTCTATGAGCGTGCATTTTTTCCATGACAACGGAGCTACGGCAACATCAATGTAAAACCGTTGTCTATTAGCGCATTTTTTTGTTCAAAGACAACGGTCTTTTTGGTGTTGTTGTTGGCCTTTTTTCTTGTAGTGGTACCACTCTCATCCTTCAACCCAAGTCAAGAAAAGGACTTCTCACCCGCTCACACAGCCAGTCCATCATCTGCTGAACCTTTAGAGCAGAATGATGAGGGTGAAGAAGGTGAAGATGAATCCTCTAATGAGGATGAGGAGAAGAAAAAGGCAGAAACAGTAGTGAAGCTACTAGAAGCTGAAGCAGATCACTCAATTCTTAAGTCATTTCCTGGAATCCAGTTAACTCTTGAGAGTTACGAAGCTACCAAATGCCTGGAATTCCTTCTGTTCATTAAGGACAAAGAATTTTATGTCCTTGACGCCTTACTCAAGACAAGATCAATTGACACTCTCAAGGCAGAAGAAGCCACTCTTCTCAACATCTTTACTGCCTCTTCCATTGCTGATTTGAGAGACACATATCTTCCAGACATCCTGGCCATGGCAAAATATGAGGCCAAAGAGCTAAAGATCGATCTCAGATCGATATATGATAAAGCAGGGATGCTGGAGTTCTTTAAAAGTATTGATGAGGATGAAGATGAAGAACTTGCTGAAGCTCACCAACAGGGTGCAACAATACCAGAATTAGAACTAGATCAGCACCAGGTTGATGCTGCGGAACAGATCACACCAGCTGCACAGGCTGAGGGGGAACCATCCAAGACGAGCAAAATCTAGATTGAAGTGATTAATTATCCACAAGAGGAAGCAGAACCCGCTGGACAGAGGGTGGGAGGAAAGCTCACTGATAACATCTACACCCCTGTTGTCGCAGCCACCATGGACGAGTTTGTGGAAACTACCAATCTGGAGGATATATTGATGACTCAGCATCAATCCCTATCCAATGAACAGGTCAAGGACCTTATCTCACACAAGGTAGACAAGTTCATGTATGGGACGCTCTCAACAGTCCAAGACCAGGCCACCAGAATCCTAACTGAGTTCAACAACAGCATTAAATCTCATGTGAACCAGATGGACTCCGAGTTGAGGAGAGTTTGCAGATTGAAACTAGAAGAGTTAAGCAAGAAAATGGATGATGATCGATCTGCAGCTGAGCAGAGGAAAGAACAGATCGATCAAACTCTGGCAACTATGGAAATCAAAGTCCAAGAAATGTACAGAATAGTTACAGAGTTTGCAAAGAAGGAGAAAGACATGGTTCATGCCATAGTCAAAAACCAGACTGATGGGATATCTGAAGAAGTGATCAAAGCTGCAAATATAGAAACTAGATCACAATTCAGAAAATTTGAGGCAGAAGGGAAGAATGTTGTGGAGAGGAAGCTAAGCGAACTGCACTATCCCACGAAGACATTGATTGACTCATATTTCGATGAGATCGGGATAATAAAAGAAGAACAAGAGAACCTCACTGCCAATCTGTCCAATGCCAAGACTTCTCTGGATAAAAAGATTGATGAATCCAACTTGAACATTACCTCCCTGCTCACATACAAGTTGAACTCAGAAAAAGAAATGAAGGAAATGAAGGAGGAGATCACCTCCCTTAAGGCACTCATCAACATGTATATTGATGATGTCGAAAAGGGGGAAGGATCTGGGAAGATGGGAAAGTCTGGAGGAAAAGGAGCAGTCAAAGGAGCTGAAGGAAAGAATAAAGCTCAACCTGAGCAAGCTGCTACAAAAGATCAACCATCCGCACCATCTGCTCAATCTAAAAAATAATCATCAAGCAGATCAAGCCACCCTCAACCATAGAAGAAAAGGAAGAGATCTGGATCTGGTTGGTTCTCCTCCGCACCCATCAAGACCAAGAAGCAAAAAGAAGGAGAAACCAACTGGGTGCCAGATCATTTGAAGGATGGATGGGAGGGGCTAAAAAATGGCTTCATCATGTGCCGCTACTTCATCAAGGAACCAGCTTACTATGAAGGCACAGCAAATGAAGCATTTAACCTATATCTGGATATGAATGATGCAAAAGATCTGGTGGAGGCCATTAGAGCCGTAGCTGCAGAGGCCTAGGTCACCATTACTGCCCCAGAGAGGGAATGCAGAGAATGCCCTGACATCCCTGGCAACAAAATCCCTGACAAGAACAATCTTCTGAACTTCATTAATCTGCTCGCTGAAAACAGAGGATACAAAATAGATGCAGAAGACCCAGACTACATCAGGGTCAGATAAGGAGTGTATGAAAGCGTACAATTGATATCCGATGAGACTAGAGCAAAGATGAAGATGCAACAAGATGAAAGGAGGAAGAGCAGATAGATACTTATTTTCACTATCTGTAATTTTTATTTTTGATAAATTGTAACTTATTTTGCCTCTTATCTATGAAGATCTTTTGAGTTTCTGATGACAAAAACTTATTGTCCAGAACATATAAACTGTTATTAATCGTTATAACTCAATAACGAAAACTAAATCAATCTGGCTATCAAACCAGATCACTCTTAAGGGTTAAATAGGATGAATTGTAAAGTGTGGTTTCGACATCATCAAAAAAGGGGAAATTGTTGGGAACCCCAAAGTATTTTGGTTTTGATGATGATCTCTCGAAACACACTTAGAACTCTTGTTAGAGTTAAATTGTTCTACATGTTAACATATCACTACGCATAAAGTGAACTCTGATAGAGAACAGGTTAGGAGATGACTTAGCATGTAAAGGAGTTATTCCTATAGAAGTCATTTCTATAATTGTCCAGGATGAAGACCAAGACATTTCACAAAAGAGAAGAAATCGATCTGCTGTAACAGACAGCGACCAGATCACCGACCAGATCGATGTTCTCAGCGAAGCACCAGATCGATAGAGTCATCAAACCACCAGATGACATCACCCTACACATCTTATCCTCTTGCCATGTCAATATTGAAGTCAATCCAATAGGGTTTGGGAAGAGAATTCATGATTGACACAAGGAAGGAAAGTAACCGCTTGCAATCTGCTTTCCATACTTAGAAGATTGAGTCAACGTTTCTACAAGGCAAGAATAGATATGATGGATATCATTAATTGGCAATCTACAATCAATCTCACGCCAATCAATGTAACGCCCCCATTCTTTAAATAAGGACATTACGAAAAAACTTTACTTTTCTTTCATCATTTAATATTATAAATGATATTATGAATTATGTTTTAAGATAAGCAGCGGAGAGTATAATAAAAATTTTACAAACGGACGGTATATCCCCTATAATTATGTATATGCCACCTTGAAATAATGACCACCAGCAGCAAATCACAATACCAAATAGGGACACAGCCCTCATCAAAATATACCCATATCAAAAAGTCATTACAAGAACAACATTGTTTAGTTAACCAAAACTAATTAAGATTGTTTTCAACCAAACATTCACATATACATAAAAGCTAAGAGAATGTTCATAGGGTCCACTACCATCTGCTCCAGCTGTCGAGCCTCTCAGCCTACAAAATATGACAGCATGTGGGGAACGTGAGTATGCAAGCACACTCAGTGGAGAATACACTGCAAGCAGTTATAACCAATTGTGCAAGTCACATAGCATAATGAACAACTTTAATTATCTTGTCGACGAGACTAGTCTCTCCCCTTGAGGGTGCTTTATACACCACACAGGCAATGATTCGCCACACATGCCATAATACGCCACACAGGCAAGAATACGCCACACAGGCCACGCCACACAGGCAAGAATACGCCACACAGGCAAGTTCATATGAATGCAACAGACACAACAATGATTATAACAATCAACTTACAGATAGCGTAAACCCCACCTCGTGACGATGTTTCACAAAGACTTTTCACTTGCTTGGTTGTCCTTCTTGAGCTCTGGATACGGTGCCACCTAGCACTTTAAATAACTTTAACTTATTACACCTTGAAAGTATAAACTTATTATAACTTAAAACTCATATCATTTGAAATTATACAAAACTCGATTTATACATTTATGTAGTTCTTGAGACTACAACACAATCTAATTCAAAATATAAAACAAAGAATGTAATTACTAAATTCTAAACTTAAACCACAAGTTTTCCACATCAATTATGGACACTTGACTTATCGGTTTCCAAAAACATAACCTCGAGTATATATTTTAAGGATTGGACTATAAAACTCCAAAAGAAATGTTTTGGATTCGGCATCGATTTGAAGCCGGAAAATTATACTCAATTCGCGCAGCTCCCGCAGCGCGTAGAATTAACACCCTAACTTCGTCATGTCATAACTCCCTCGTCCGAACCCCGATTTACAATCCGAAGGTACCGTTAGAAAGACCAAGAAAAGATCTTTAAAATGGTATCTAATATGATGGGTTTTGGATAAATAAAAGGACGAAAATAAAATCGCAACCTGCTGCCCTGTTTTTGCCGAAAATGGAAAATTTAATTCATCGATTTTCGCCGACGTATTAACGACAACCCATGGCAGCAGCCCCGCTGCCGCCTCCGCCTCTCCTCCACCGGCGGCCCTTCCTCCATAACACAACCCTAACCCAACTCACCATAACTATGAATTCCATATCATATACATACATACTCACATAAACACATAATTAAACACCATTAATCACTAATTAAGAACATAATTAAAGGGATTACCTCCAATTCTTGAAGAGAAGAAGAAAAATTGAAAGAGAGAAAGAGAGGAAATGGTCGTTTGTGAGGGTAGACAAAAGAGTGTTTGAATGCTTCTACACACTTCTATATATATGTATATATATATTACTTAGCCATTAAGAAAGAAAATATCTTAGATATTTATAAAAAAAATCTTAGATATTTTTCTTAAATATCTCCTAATATTTATTTATAAAAAAATATATATATATTTTGCTAGAATACATCCCGGCTCTAAGTCGAACAACCTGTAAACATTCGAAATCGAATCCGTTAGTTCAAAATCATCTAAAAATAATTCAATTCGTATACCTCTATTTTATTTTTATTTATATAACTTGCCCAAAATAATATTAATAATAACCTTAAAAGTGTGGGGTATTACAATCAACAACGGCTATAATTTCAAATTCAAAGCCTATATATTTGAAGTTCAAGGTCTGGAGAAAAAATGTGGGCGCTATATCGAAAAAGTCACTCTCAAACAACCAATCTCAACATCAGACTAAGAGCTTCAAACTACTTGTGATTCTACATCACACCAACCCAACCTCGATTCAAGTCTGTCTTATCGAGAGAAAGAAGATCACCCTCCTAGCTAGTAGTTTTCTAGTGGTAACGTAGAGGTAATCTGTTGTAAAGGGACACGACCCTTACTTCGTGCATAAGTATCTCTCTAGCTTTGATTGGTACTTGTGACTCGTTCTCCACGAGTATAAAGAAGAAGAGTATCCTAGTAGTGGATAATCTGGTCTAGTTTTGATCAGATCGTGGACGTAGGGATTTCCCGAACCACGTTAAACAACTGTGTCATTTATCTTTCTGCATATTTACTTTCAGTTGTTCATTATTCTAACTCTTTGCACTTGCATATAGTCTGCATCTCTAATCAAAAAATAGCAAGATCACTCTTATTATTGTCCAAGCATTTACACTAGAGAGAAATCTATTTGGACTGATCTGGTATCGATCTGTTGATCAATCTGGTCAGTCATCTGCCGAGCAATTTCTTGTTTAAGAATAGCTTGAACTCTCTTATAAATAATCGAGTAAACTGAAAAGTTTGTATTTGGGGTATTCCCCCCCCCCCCATACACCAAACCTTGCTCTTTCGGGACCAACATCCATGATGGACGAAATGAGCTTCTTTCTAGGTTTGCAGGTTAAACAGTTACCAGATGGCATCTTCATTAGTCAAGCAAAGTATATTCACGATCTGCTGACTAAGTTTGGAGTCAAAGACAGTAAACCTGTTAAGATCCCAATGCAGACCAACAGGAAAATTGATCCTGATCCACACGGAAAACCAGCTAATATTACTCAATACAGAGGGATCATAGGATCACTACTCTATCTAACTGCCAGTCGACCTGACATTACATTTGCAGTAGGAGTATGTGCAAGATATCAAGCAAAACCCCAAAGAGTCTCACATTGAAGCAGCTAAGAAGATATTAAGATATCTTAAGGGAACAGCTCATATTGGATTATGGTATCCATGTGAAGACAACTTTGAGCTAACTGGATACACAGACTCAGATTATGCTAGATGCAAGTTGGACAGAAAGTCAACATCTGGCACATGTCAGTTTTTAGGAAATAAACTGATCTCTTGTTTCTCAAAGAAACAGACATCTTTTGCCACATCAACCACAAAAGATGAATATATGGCAGTAGGGAGTTGTTGCGCTCAAATACTCTGGTTAAAACAACAACTCAAGGACTATGAGATCTATGTCAAAGAGATACCCATTTTCTGTGATAGCTCTAGTGCTATAGCAATCACACAGAACCCAGTCTTGCATACCAGATGCAAACATGTAGATATGAGACATCACTTTATAAGGGATCATGTTGAAAGAAAACATGTACAGATCGAGAAAATACACACTGAAATACAGAGAGCAGACATTCTTACTAAAGCATTACCAGAAGAAAGATTCAAGATACTTTGTGGCAAATTAGGATTGTTAAATCTGGAAGAGAGGACTAGATTGATATTGTCACGCCCCGCAGGATGGGGCCTATGCGGAATAAGAATTCAACGAAAATATAATTGAGAAATATTTCATAAAGACAAAGTAATGATTAACAATAGAAGAAGAAGGGTAAACTCCAAAATTTTGAAAACTCTAGATACGACACGAGTTCAATGTATGAGGACATTGAACCGTAAACATTGAAATAAATAGGATCAAAAGTTGAAAGTTTTATATTGATGGTCAGCATGATAGACCATGAGTTTGGATAATGAGGGTCATCAATAAGATGAAACCGACTAGCAACGGAATAAATAACAATATGACATTCATCTCACCAACGTAATCGACATATATGAATAAGACTCTCGATGAGGCCCACCTCGTCGCCAGCTCATCACCGTCCTCCTAAAATCTGAAAAGAAAATATTTGAAAGAAATTTTGGGCTGACTACTTGTGTACTCAGTGTGAGTCGTTGCCCGACTTTTTCAGTGAAAAATAACATAAATCGTCATTTAAAGAATATTACATGCCCAACCATATGATGCATGGTGTTTCAAAATAAAAGCCCACCATACACATATGAAAACATACATTTTACCATCATATCAAGCTCGTCATCATTCTTTGCTCATTCATTGTGTTCCTCATTGCGACTAGACGGGGAAAACCGAAGTCTTCCACGAATAATCCCCTTTCGCCAAGATCGGGGAACCTGGCCAAGTTCACCCAATCCGGACTTTCCGTGTACACTACCTTGGCCGGATCCGGCTCAAGGCACAATTGTTAACTTACATCATTGGCAGCGCCAATCAATGGGTACGGTAATACCGATCCATCACATATAGGATACACATGAGCATAATAAAACATTTGGCATGTAAATTCACATTTTCATAAAAAGCAGTTCGAGCTTATTAACTCAAAATACCGTACTGTAAATAGACCCACACCTGTCAATGATGTATGGAGCTCACATTCCATTGTATATGATAGATGATATTCTTCGGTAAGACCCTACAAGATGAATCTCATGGCTAAGTACAAATTGATAGGCGCTAACATCTTCTCCAACCTTAATCACTTCTAGTGCTTCCTCAACTTAATGTCTAACCATTCTAATGTTGACCTATTTATTACCCGATGATCATCATTTACGAGACTCGTACAACCACTTAATCAATTTCAATCTGTTTGTAGTCAATTCGAGCGTCAAGATAGAAGGAGTAAAACTTAGCTAGACTAAACGACTACTTTAAATAATCACATCGTTCGTCAACTTCGAGTAATGACTCGTTTCAACTTAATAGGATTGTGGATTTCTCATTATATTTATTCAAAATAATCATGTTCTAAGTTTCATTTAAAAGTAAATGAATTCATAATGACTAATGAGTTGAGATATATTTGGACATCCAATTGTGATTCTTAGTGAAAACTTACACAGACACATTTTCGAAAGGAAATTTATCTCAACTATTAAAGATAAATTTGTGAAATTTCAACAATAGCTTTCCAAAATTCCAAAGTCAATGTTTTTCAAGAGAACATATTCAAAATTCATTTTTAATACCCCTCAAAGAATAAAAATATGAGGTTATACTTGTATTTTAAAACGAAATCTAATGAATGTGAAATTTTACACAAATACTAAAAATATCATAAGGAATTTTCGAAAGAATTTATTGAGCCAATAATCTAAAAATATCATAAGGAATTTTTGTTTTGAGTTTCATTGAGCCAATAATCTAAAATAAAATCACATAGTTTCGAAAGAATTTTCGCGAGCACACATATTCAAGTTAAATGAGCAGTTGAATTTGAAAAATCATAATAAATCAAAAATAACTCAAATTGTATCAAATCAAATTTTAAAGTGACCATAATCAAATTTTACCGAATTTTCAAAGTTAGACAAATGCCCAGATTTTCGCAGGATTTGACAGTTTGCGCAATCATTTTGAAAAATTCATAAAAAATCGAAAATATAACGAAACTGAGTGATTTAAGGTGGAGATTACTCCTAACTCGTTCTAGTATTTTATCATGTTAACAAAACCAAAATTCGGATATCATACTGTACATAAACGACGAAACAGAAAAACGGGCAGAAGCTTCACCATAAGATTAATGTAAAGCAAGATTTAGTCTCCTAGTTCATCATGTTTTATCACTAACACAACATCAAAATATTAATCTTCAAATCAAATAACTATATTATCACATACTAACACAAGACAATTCATAATCCTACCATATTCCGGCCTAAATTGGTAAGGAGAAAGAACAATGACTACCTTATTGAAGAGCTAAGATAATTGAGTGAAGGTGAAGCTTTCAAGGTGGGCTTGCCGGAGTTTTCCTCTCCTCACCGGAGCTGCCCTCTCCTTGCCGGAGCATGGTTGTGAAAAGGGTAGAAAGAAGGGGTGAGAGGTGAAGGATGACAATGGAGAAATTAGAAGGTAAGAAAGATCAAACTTACTACCTTGGCCAAAAGTTTTGCCTTGCATGGCTGCCTTCCAGCCATTTTCTAGAAAATCGAACCCCGGAATTGAAATCTACACATCGAAAGGAAGCTCGGGGTGAAATTTGGGCTAATTTTCCGGTGACCGGCCGGCGGTGGTCCGGTGGCCGGCCGGCGGATGTCCGGCGGCTTTCCGACAGTGAAAGTGCAGAACACCTCTCTCTAGTCTCTCACTCTATAATTTGGGTTGAGTGAAACAAATGAGGAGGAAGGAAATGTATATATATCCCTCTCGTCTTAAACTTTAAAAATTTGCCGAGCACTCAAACATGTCCGATTTTTACGATCTTGGTGTCCACAGGTTCGTCTCGACGAGCTCTATTATTAGGTATTATAATCACGTGATAAGAAAAATTATTTTTCCAATTTAATCATGTGTAAACGTTACCGTTGTAGTCAAACATTTATCTTAAATAATTAAAATTTATAATTATGCTAAAAAAAATAAAAAAAAATCTAATATATTCAAACGAGATTTTCTTAATAATAATAATATTAAATAAAATTTCAAATAAACGTATTGATTTTTTGGGATTTTACAGATATAATCTAGATTGATGAAGAACAGATCAAGTAAAATTCCAACCTGGAATTGACACCAGATCATCAAAATAAAAATTAACGAAGAACAGATCAAAGAACAGATCGATTAAAATTCAACAAGAATTAACAACAGATCATGGTAGGATCGAAGTTCAACATATCAATCTAGAGCGAATCATACGCGAATAAAATTCCAACAGGGAATTAGTACCAGGTCATCAAAAATTGATGAAGAACAGATCGTTTCAAAATTCAACGAGAATTATTAAGAGATCATCACAAGATTGCTATCCAAAATTGAAAGTGGCATAAAACATATCGATAGTGTTGACAATAGTTCGTTAATTAGGAGATCGATCTGGAGCAGATTACTAGTAGCCACGTGGATATTAATTAGTCTTTTTATTAATATTCCCATTACTTAGTCAAGGGGGAATGTCAAAAGAATAAATCTAATGACGGCGATCATCTCATTCTTAATCATAGCCTATATGTCTAAATTCTGACAAAATATACCATATCTTTTATTTTCGTGATGATTAAGTACAGTGTTTGGGAACTGTGATATCGAAGATATTTACAAAATCAAGAAAAAGGAAGCAACTTGACGGCCCAAACCAACACGCGCTGCACTGCAACCCTAGGATCAAAAGCGCGTGTATCTGACGCAGAGTAGAGGCGGTGATAGACTATAAGTCTATAACTCAGAAAAGCGGGAAAAGCTGAAAAATGGAAGAATATCAATTAAATTATAACTTTATCACTTATCTATATATATTTGATAACGCAGTTCGACTATCACATACACTCTTCTTCCTCGACAAACACTTAGCAAGTTTCTTTTCACCATTCCTAACTCTCTCAAAACCTTTTGAAAAATCTATCCTTACAAATGGCTCCCAACTCAACTCTGTTTCTCGACCAAGTCAAATTTCTGAATTAATACATTCATCAAGATCTATATGTCGTTCTTGATACCTACGGCTTTCACAAACTGGACAAGGCTTTCGCCCTTGTTAAATGATGCAAAGGTTTCCATTTTATAAGTTTTCTCTTAAACCATTTTGTATGTTTTTAAATGCTCTGAAACCTCTTAAACCCGTATTGGAAAATGAATCTTTTCATTAGCATGCATCTGTGAACAAATATTGAATCGTGAAATTTGATATTCTATATTGCTTAAACTGTTGAACACACATACTTCATTGATGGAAGAATGGTGTTCACCTATATCTCGTTTCAACTATTGTAGGATTTCATAACATTATCACTACACACCCTCTCCAATTCCTGCCAAAGGAAGTGGCAACTTTCTATCTCTCATGGCAAGGAGAGAAAGGTGGGAACGAAGCTACTATTCGAGTAAGCAAGGGCAGCACTATCAACAATACAACATACAACGTGCTGAATTTTATATATGAAGTCTACAAACTGAGAGATGAAGGTCTCAGCCTTGGAGATATCACAGACGAGCAACTACAAGAGGCAATAGAGATAGTGATGGTAGTGCCCATCCATTATACGAACTGAATGTTCAACAGGAGACTGCTTGCGCCTGAATTCATGATCCTGTTCGAATTCGTTCAGAGAATTTTCATGAATCACAACGGTTCCTACGACCAAGTCACCCCAGAGAAGTTCAAGATTCTTGTTGTTGTTGTACTGAATCTGCCAGTAAACTGGAGCAAAATTCTCTTTGATCTATTGGCAAAGGAGGCCAAGATGATTACGTTCGTAAAAGGAGCAAGTCCAGGCATTGAAGTGAGAAGAAGTAGCCTGCGACACTCCACCAAAGATCAGCTACATGCTGGAAAACTTCTTCAAACAACACAAATGGGATAACGTGATTGAGTTCAACGACAGATTGCGATTCTCAAAGGATCAACATCAGATAGAGATGTCCATGGGAATCACAGCCAATTTGATTGCCAAAATCACAGATCCAGTACATGTGAACGCTCTGATGGAGATGGGAAGCTCGAATCCAATCTGGATTCCCCCATCTGCCCCTGCAGAAAAATCAATTAAATCAAGAGCCACCAAGGAAAATCCAATGGAGAAAACCCCTTCAAAACGAGTCACCAGAAGAGCAAGCTCAGTGGATACTTATGCTTCAACAGCTGCTCTTCAGCCAAAACCCAAGAGGAGAAGGTTACAAAAACTTTTTGAACCAGTGGAAGAGATCCAAGTTCAAGAACCTGTCATTTCAAATATACCTATCCCTCAACAGGAGGTTGAGGTTGAGGATGTGGATGATATTCTGATTGGAGGACAGCTAGAGGAAGCTTTACCACTTTCATCCTTCAATCCAAGTCAAGAAAAGGACTTCTCACCTGCTCACACAGCTAGTCCATCATCTGCTGAACAGTTAGAGCAGATTGATGAGGATGAATAAGGAGAAGATGAATCCTCCGATGAGGATGTGGAGAAGAAAACAGCAGAGACTGTGGTGAAGCTGCTGGAAGCAGAAGCAGATCACTCAGTACTTAAATCATTTCCTGGCATTCAACTCACTCCAGAAAGCTATGATGCTGCCAAACGACTGAAGTTATTGCTTCTCATTAAGGACAAGGAATTTTATGTCCTTGACGCCTTACTCAAAACCAGATCGATCGACGCTCTCAAAGCAGAAGAAGCCATATTTTTGAATATCTTCGAAGTCTCCTCTGTTGCAGAGTTGAGAGAGACTTATCTTCAGACTATCTTGGCAATAGCTCAACATGAGGCCAAGCAGCTACAGATCGATCTGAGGCCACTATACGAGAAAGCAGGACTGTCACACTTCTTTGATAGTGTAGTCGATGAGGAGGAAGATACAGATGAAGCTCACCAATAGGGTGTAGCAGAACAAGAACATGAACCAGCTCAGCAACAGGCTGATGCTGCTGACCAAGTAATACCAACTGCACCATCTGCTGAAACAAATGCACAAGTTGAGGGGGAACCAGCCCAGAAGAGCAAAATCCAGATAGAGGTAGTTGATTACATAAGGGGTGAAGATCATCCTGCTGGACAGAGGGTGGAAGGAAAACTCACTGATGATATCTACACCCCTGTTGTCGCAGCAACCATGGAGGAATTCGTAGAGGCACCTGAACAAGTCAAGGACCGTATCTCCCACAAGGTAGAAAAGTTCATGTATGGCACTCTCTCAACAGTCCAAGACCAGGCCACCAGAATCCTCACTGAGTACAACAACAGCATCAAATCTCATGTAGACCAGGTGGACTCAGAACTGAGGAGAGTATGTAGAATAAAGTTGGAGGAGCTTAGCAAACAGATGGATGATGACAGATCTGCTGCAGAACAGAGAAAAGAGCAGATTGATCAGACTCTGTCATCAATGGAGCACAAGGTTCAAGAAATGTATAAGATTGTCACAGACTTTGCCAATAAGGAGAAAGACATGGTTCATGCCATAGTCAAGGACCAGACTGATGGAGTCTCTGAGGAAGTGATCAAAACAGCAAAAGCTGAAATCAGATCACAACTCAGACAATTTGAAGATAATGGCGTCAACTTCATTGAGAGGAAGCTGAGGGATCTGAGATACCCTACGAAGACCATGATTGAATCCTACATAGATGAGATTGGGGCTTTCAAAGAAGAACAAGAGAACCTCACTGATGATCTCAAACAAGCCAAATCCTCCATGACGCAAAGGATAGATGAATCCAACTCCAACATCACATCTCTGCTCAATTACAAGCTGTATTCAGAAAAGGAGATGAAGGAGATGAAAGAGGAGATCACATCCCTTAAGGCACCCATGAAACTCTATATTGATGATGTCGAAAAGGGGGAAGGATCGAGCATGAGGAAAGGGAAAGGAGCTGGAGGAAAGGGCAAAAGTCAATCTGGAGGAAGGATAGAGGCCCAGCTTGAGCACCCAGCACCAGATCAACCAAGCCAACCATCTGCTCAATCTACGAGGCCAACAAGTAGATCAAGTCAATCCCAACAACTGAAGAAGAAAAGGAAGAAGTCTGCATCCGACTGGTCCTTCTCTGCACCTATTAAAACAAAGAAGCCAAAAGAAGGAGAAACCAGCTGGGTGCCAGATAATCTGAAGAATGGATGGGAGGGGCTGAAGTATGGTTTCATCATGTGCCGCTACTTCATCAAAGAACCAACTTACTGCGAAGGCACAACGAATGAAGCGCTCAATCTGTATCTGGACTTAAATGATGTTAAGGATTTGGTCCAGGCCATTAGAGCACTGCTGCAGAGGCCCAGATCACTATTACTGCCCCAGAGAGGGAATATAGAGAATGTCCTGATATCCCTGGCACAAAAATTCCTGACAAGACCTACCTACTCAATTTCATAAATCAACTTGCAGAGAACAGAGGATACAAGATCGATGCAAAAGACCCAGACTACATCAGGGTCAGAGAGGGTGTATACGAGAGTGTCTAGATGATATCAGATGAGACTAGAGCAAAGATGAAGAAACAACAAGAAGAAAAGAGGAAGAGCAGATAGATCATCTTTTCACATCTTTTACTATCTGAAATTCTTACACTTTGGAATCTGTAATCCTTTTGCTTTCTATCTATAAAATTCTTGAGTTTCTGATGACAAAACCTTATTGTCCAGAACATATATAAACTGCTATTAATCGTTATAACCTAATAACGAAAACATAAACAATTTGGCTCTCAAACCAGATCACTCTTAAAACTTATAGGATGATATTGTAAAGTGTGGTTTCGACATCATCAAAAAGGGGGAAATTATTGGAAACCCCGAAGTATTTTGGTTTTGATGATCTCTCGAAACACACTTAGTCTTTACAGTTTTCATTAGAGTTAAACTGTTCTACATGTTAACAGATCACTACGTATAAAGTGAATTCTGATAGAGAACAGACTAGGAGATGACTTAGCATGTAAAGGTATTATTCCTATTGAAGTCATTTCTATAATAGTATAGAATGAAGACCAAAATTTTTCACTAAGAAGAAATCGATCTGCCATGACAGTTATCGACCAGATCACCAACCAGATCGATGTTCAAAGCTAAGCACCAGATCGATAGAGTCATCAAACAACCAGATGACATCATCCTACACATCATATCCATTTGCCACGTCAATATTGAAGCCCATCCACTAAGGTTTGGAAGAAGAATCCTTGATTGACGCGAGGAAGGAAAGTAACCGTTAGCGATCTGCTTTCCATACTTAGAGGATTGAGTCAACGTTTCTACAAAGCAAGAACAGATATGATGGACATCATTGATTGAGAATCTACAATCATCCTATGCTAATCAACAAACGGCTGGAATTTCAAATTCAAAGCCTATATATATTTGGAGCTCAAAGTCTGGAGAGGATAGATGCTACATCGATAAAACACTCTCAAGAAATCAATCTCAACTTCAGACTCAAGACTTCAAACTGCTTGTGATTCTATATCACATCAACCCAACCTCGATTCAAGTATGTCGTATCGAGAGAAAGGAGATCACCCTGCTAGCTAGTAGTTTTCTAGTGGTAACGTAGAGGTAATCTGTTGTAAAGGGACACGACCCTTACTTCGTGCATAAGTAACCTTCTAGCTTTATTTGATACTTGTGACTCGTTCTCCACGAGTATAAAGAAGAAGAGTATCCTAGTAGTGGATAATCTGGTCTAGTTTTGATCAAATCGTGGACGTAGGGATTTCCCGAACCATGTTAAACAACTGTGTTATTTATCTTTCTGCATATTTACTTTCAGTTGTTTATTATTACTAACTCCCTACACTTCTATATAGACTGCATCTCAATCAATCTGCTTTAATAATCTGATTAATCATTAAGGTTTTCTATATAAGAGCACTAACTAAGTCCACCATATTTCCGCTCACACACTCAATACTTAGAAAGTAATAAGATCACTCTTATTATCGTCTAAATATTTCACTGGAGAGCAATCTGTTTTGATTGACCTGCTATCGATCTATCTATCGATCTGGTCAGTCATCTGCCAAGCAATTTCTTGTTTAAGAATAGCTTGAACTCTCTAATAATCAACCAAGTAAACTGAAAAGTTTGTATTTGGTGTATTCCCCCGCCCCTCCCCCCATACACCAAACCTTGCTCTTTCGGGATCAACAGGGAGCATGAAAGTGTATCAACCTACTCTAAGTGATTATTTGCGGAAGTTAAAGTAGAAGACAAGAGATAATTTTTGCGTAGGTTATCAATTAATAACCTACACGGAAGCCTTATGGCCAAAAAGGAATAATCAAAACAAGTGTTGAGCTATTAATTACAATGTTGAACACAACAATAACTACAACACTATCACTAAAATACTAAATGTATGCTCTTACGAGCTAAGAAGCATACATAATTAAAACTATGAATTTAATCTGCAAATGTGTCTATCTAACCGTGTTAACGGAATGAAAGAATTCTATTATTTATAGATAGACTACATGGGCTTTGATCCATAAGTGTAATAACTGTTCGGCCCATGTCTCCACAATTTTCGCAGTTCTGTTGCTGTGCTCTGCAAATCTGCCTGGAATTGTGGAACTACTTTAGTTGGTTGTTGACTCCTGGATTTGCGGAACAGAATTCCACTAAGCATGAAACTCTCAACTGCCTAGTAAGACTTAGTCTTCCCTCTAGTCTCCGTGCATTCTTCACGTCTTCGTGCATCTGACAAGTCATCCTTCCACGTGGCTGTCGAGTTGGACGCTGAGTCAACACCATTTGTTATGTCACGTCAGAAACTGGGTCAACATTCCTGTGAAGAACACAAAAACACACATGTTAGGTCAACATTACAGATAACAATATATCCTAAATACCTAACAAACTCCACCTGTTTTTGTGCCTTCTTCACAACACCCTTTTCTTCACTAGAGCTCCCCCTGGATGTTTGTGCCTGCGAAACAACTTCAAGAGTAATAATATAGATAGAGATAGTGTCACGCCCCAAATCCCGAGGGACGGTGCACGCGCCAAGGGCATGACTGGGCGGGGATAAAAGAAGCAGGGAAGAAAGGGGGCATTATGTTCGTGTGCCTTATATAAGTGAGAGTTGTCCTTGAAAATCGGACAGCATCTCCTCTATAACTTTGACTATGCCATTTTACAACCCAAACAGCTAACCAATGCAAAGACAATGTCTATAATAATGAATCTAAAATGAATCATATGCAATATGGAGATAATACAGCTCGAGTCATGGGAGCGGTAATCCAGAATCCCAAGCGGCCGAATCATCCAAGATGAAATGAATTGGAGATAATACAGCTC
>JAPKLX010004063.1:0-10371 GCA_026898415.1 Leonotis leonurus
CTCTTTCGGGACCAACAAGTGGTATCAGAGCAGTGGTTCAAACTGACCATTGTTTTGTTTCACAAGGTTAAAACCTGCGTGGTCTACTTGAATAGATCTAGGAAAACCTTTTTCATCCAAGTGCATACTACCTGTTATGGAGTCATCTGTTATCAGGGCTTGCGAGGAATTCTCTATTCAAGGATATAGAGAATGGAGCTTCAGGATCAAGATGTGCCTTAAAGCCCATCATTGCTTAATGTGGAAAGTAATTAAGGAAGGGCCATTGGCAATTACAGAAGAAACTACTCGTATCACAGAGACAGGAGCGGTTAAAGAATCAGTACTAAAGGATCCCAGAAAATATACCTCTGAAGAAAGGAGAGAAGCAAATCTTGATGATTTTGCCAAAGGGATCATCTCCAGCACAGTCAAAGGCATACATCTGGCCAAAATCCAAGACTTGGATACTGCCAAAGAGATGTGGGAAGCCTTAAGACACCTAGCCCTAGGATCTGAAGTTATGATCGAGAACAAGCTCTCTCTAGCCTACAATAAATATGACGAATTCAAAATGAAACCAGGCGAGACAATAGAACAGATGAAGATGAGATTCACTGGAATTCTACTTGAGATATCAGCGTTCAAAAAGAACAAATATACTCAAAGAGAGAAGAACATGAAAGTTCTTAGAGCTCTTCCACCAAGCTGGGAGATCTATGCAGCAATGCAACCTCTAAGAGCAGACTTCAATGATCTGTCCACTGAAGCCCTATTTGATCATCTCGAAGGTCATGAGTGTGACATCCAAAGAATTCGAGGACTAGACCATCAGTCCAAAAAGGCAGAAAGCAGCTCAAAGAAGGACAAAGAGGTAGCCTTCAAAGCGAAGAGCAAATCAGATGATCCTTCTGAGCCTGTTACTCCAGATGAAGAGAAAGGCTATGACAAACTCTTAAAAGAGTTCGCAATGATTGCCAAACGAATGGACAAGATGGAAACCAGATTGAAGAAATACAGACGCTTCTACAAAGATAACAAGAGAAACTTCAACAAGAAGTACGACAATGATCGATCCGATGACAAGGATGAGTCCAAGAAACAGTTTTCTAAAACAACAAAGACCTCTAGTTCTACAGATTACACTTGCTTTGAATGTGGCAGAACAAGTCACTTCAAAACAGATTGTCCTAATCTGTCCAGAAGTCAAAGGAAAGAACTAAGAGCTAAAAGAGATCGAAAACTTAAATATGAGCGCAAAGTGATGATAGCTGAACAGAACTCAAGCAGCTCGAGTCACTTCTCAGATAGCTCATCAGAAAATGATGAAGCCTTCATTGCTGACGATGAAGAAAGCTGGAATGAATGCTATGTGGGATTGGACAACGGGCTAGATGAAGTTGAGGTAAATTCATGTTACTCAAATTCTTCAGATAATGATAATGATCTTGAACAGGAAAGTGAAGATCAAGCAGAATACTCATGGGATGAAATAGATGAGATGTTCCAAAGCTACTCAAATATCAAGAGGCTATTTAAAGAAGTTGTTGAAGAGAACGACAGATTGAAGAAAGTTGAGCAAATTTTAAGCACAACAAATACACAATTTGTTGCTAAAATAAACGATCTGGAAGAACAGATCAAGAGTAAAGACAGTGAGATCCACACATTTAACTCAAAAGTTAAGGATCTGGTTACAAGAAACAATGTTGCTGAAGAAAAGATCAAGAAAGGAAAAGAAATGATCTACAAGAGTGATGAGCGTGCCAAGTTGCTAATCAATCTGCAACAAAAGGGCACATCTGGATTAGGGTATCCAAGTCACTCAGAAAAGTCTTCTGGAACTATAAACTTCATACCAGAAAGGAAGCAAATACCAGATCAAGTGAAGGACTTGAAGAACAAGAAAGGTTATCCTCAAAAGATGATAATAAAAGATGCAAAGAACAGACAGTATCAACAAACAAAGGGACAACCAGCTCACTACACAGAAACAAAACACCTTCAAAAAGCAAATGTCAACAGGACAAAAATTGTCAACAGGACAGTACCTACTAAGAAAAGACTGAAGAAGGATGAAATAGAGAGATATCATCCATCTGAAATTCACTCTGTATCTAAAGTAGATAATGAGGGAAACATCATTACCTGCTATATTACTGTTCCTAACCCTAGAATGTTCTGGATTCGAAAAGGAATGTTTGCTAATTATCCAGCACCCAAACGTTGAAAGGGTAGCTAAGTGTGATATATTGCAGGATCAAAGAACTGCAAGAAGGAGTAAGATAGCAAGAGGAACTATCTGGATTATAGATAGCGGTTGTTCAAAACACATGACATGTGACAAGAACCTACTATCAGATTACATAGAGAAACCAGGCCGACAGGTCACCTTTGGATGTAATTCAAAAGGATATACCAGAGGGTATGGAAACATCAGAGTTGGCAAGACCACCATCACTAATGTATCATATGTTGAGGGCCTTAGTCATAATCTGTTTTCTGTAAGTCAGTTTTGTGCTAATGGTAATCAGATTGTTTTTTATACTAACAACTGTCTGGTGAAGAACAAGGAAGGAGATGAAATACTCCTTACCGGTAAACTGCATGATAGATTATATATTGTCCAGTGGACAAATCAGATCGAGACCTGCCTAGTCACTAAGACCGTATCAGAAACAAACTGGTTATGGCATAAGAGATTGAGCCATCTTAATTTCAAATCAATCAACAGGATTGCCAAGGAAAAGTTAGTGGAAGGACTACCAGATCAAGTGTATGATAAAGATCACATATGTGATGCTTGTCAAGCTGGAAAGCAAACAAGATCATCCTTTACGAGCAAAACAGCTCACTCAACATCAAGGATACTAGAGCTGTTACATCTTGATCTGTTTGGACCAGTCAAACCACTAAGTATCAATGGGAGAAAGTATACATTGGTAATCATAGATGATTACTCAAGATTCACTTGGGTCATCTTTCTGCTAAAGAAGAAAGAAACCCTAGACAAGCTCCCTGACTTTCTACACAAGATCACTAAACAGAAAGAGATGAGTATAACCTCTATCAGAACAAATCGAGGAACAGAATTTCTCAACTAGAAGATTGAAGCATATTGCAACAAGATGGGAATCACTCATCAAACATCTGCTGCTCGAACTCCCCAACAGAATGGAGTTGTTGAAAGAAGAAACAGATCACTCAAAGAAGCAGCACGCACAATGCTTAATTCAACCAATCTACCGAAGAAATTATGGGCAGAAGCTATATACACTGCATGTTATACTCAAAACAGATCATCCATCACAATGAGACACGGCAAAACACCATATGAGATTTGGAACAGCAGAAAGCCTAAGATTTCATATTTTAGAACTTTTGGCTGTTTATGTTACATACACAATAATGGGAAATCACAGTTGAAAACCTTTGATAGCAAAACTGACCGTGGAATAATCTTAGGATATTCTGATGTCAGTAGAGCTTATCGAGTTTACAATAAGAATTCTCATATTGTGGAAGTAACACCTCATGTTGGTTTTGATGAGTCTATTCTTGAGTACAGGTCACTAGATAAAAAGCAGACAGAAAACCAGGTGACTACCAGAAGGATGAATGAACTTTTACTTGAAGATATTCTTATCTGGAATTCAAAGAATGAGGATGAAGAAGTTATCACTCCACCTGTTGCTGAAGAGATCATACAGCAAGGGGGAATATCACTGCACAATCTGGATGAAAACAGATCATCAATAGAAAACAATGAAACAATTATTACAAATGATGATCAACATTCAGAAGAAAGTCCAGATGAGAATCCATTTCAAGCTACATCAACTGCACACCCTGAATTTGAGGAACCAACAGATCAACCTGATCCTGAGATATCTGATGAAGAGATGACCAGGAGAAGGAGATGGATACAAGACCATCCACCAGAACAGATTGTTGGGAACCCATCAGATCGTGTGAAGACCAGAAGAATGCATGGAGAAAGTGCATTGTTGAGCTGTTACCTCTCTCGCATGGAGCCATCTGATGCTTATGAAGTACTCCAAGATGCAGATTGGATAACAACAATGCAAGAAGAACTCAATGAGTTCAAAAGAAATGAAGTCTGGTACCTCGTGGACAGACCCAAACACCAAGGAGTAATAGGTGTAAAATGGGTGTTCAAAAATAAACGAGATGAGAATGGTGAAGTAGTCAGAAACAAGGCCAGATTGGTATCTAAAGGCTATAATCAACAAGAAGGCATTGATTTTGATGAAACATTCGCACCAGTAGCCAGATTAGAAGCTATAAGACTATTTCTAGCATATGCTGCTCACAAACGGTTCAAAGTATACCAGATGGATGTCAAAAGTGCCTTCCTCAATGGTATTCTTGAAGAAGAAGTATATGTGGAACAGCCACCTGGATTTGAAGAGGCAGATCCAGATCAGAAAGTATACAGACTGGCTAAAGCTGTCTATGGTCTAAAACAAGCTCCTAGAGCTTGGTATGAGACCTTATCAACTTTCCTACTAGAATCTGGATTCAGAAGAGGATCTGTTGACAAGACTTTGTTTATCATCAAAGTCAAAGAAAACATTCTCTTAGTCCAGATCTATGTAGATGATATCATTTTTGGATCTCAATCTACCTATCTGTGTGACAAATTTGCTGAACTTATGAAAAATAAGTACCAAATGTCCATGATGGGAGAAATGAGTTTCTTCTTAGGTTTTTAGGTCAAGCAGCTACCAGATGGTATCTTTATTAATCAGACAAAATACATCAACGATCTGCTGACCAAATTTGGGTTAAAAGACAGTAACCCAGTGAAAATCCCAATGCAGACCAATGGGAAAATTGATCCAGATCCAGAAGGAAAACAAGCTAATATCACTCAATATAGAGGGATCATAGGCTCACTATTATATCTAACTGCCAGTCGACCTGACATTACATTTGCAGTAAGTGTATGTGCAAGATATCAAGCAAATCTCAAAGAGTCTCACATGGAAGCAGCTAAAAAGATATTAAGATATCTCAAGGGAACAACCCATGTAGGATTATGGTATCCATGTGAAGACAACTTTGAGCTTACTGGATACACAGATTCAGATTATGCTGGATGTAAACTGAACAGAAAGTCAACATCGGGTACATGTCAGTTTCTAGGAAATAAACTGATTTCTTGGTTCTCAAAGAAACAGACATCTGTTGCCACATCAACCACAGAGGCAAAATATATGGCAGCTGGAAGTTGCTGTGCACAAATATTATGGTTAAGACAACAGCTTAAGGACTATGAGATTGATGTCAAGGAAATACCAATTTTCTGTGATAGCTCAAGTGCTATAGCTATCACACAGAATCCTGTTTTGCATACCAGATGCAAACATGTGGACGTAAGACATCACTTTATAAGAGACCATGTTGAAAGAAAACATGTGCAGATTGAGAAAATTCATACTGAAGTTCAGAGAGCAGATATCCTTGCCAAAACATTACCAGAAGAAAGGTTTAAAATGCTTTGTGGAAAATTAGGACTACTAAATTTAGAAGAAAGGATCAGATATTTCAACTGGAAATAGATACCAGATCAACGTGCTCCAACAAGGTATTAAAACCAGATGATCCAAGTACAGATTAATAAAGACAGATCGTGTAAGATTCCAACTGGGAATTAACACCAGATCACTAAATAAATAACAAGAGTCAACAAGATTAATCAAATTCCAACCGGGAATTATTAAGACAGATTGATGTTCAATATTGAGTATGGCATAAGCAGATCGATGTTGTTAACATCAGTGGTAACATCAGCTCGCTAAGAGAGAGATCGATCTTGACCAGATTACTTATGCCACGTGGATATTAAATTAATATTCTTATTAATTATCCCATTACTTGGTTAAGGGGGAAAGGTCAACTATATAAGGCGACTAATTATATATATTCTGACATCAGATATCATATCTTTTATTTTTTGATGATTAAGTACAATAATTGGGAAACGTGATCGAGGAAATATCTACCAAATCAAGAAAAAGGGAGAAAAATAACTGCAACAAAGACAACGCGCTACACTAAGACCATTCGATCAAAGCGCGTGCATCATACGATAAATAGAGGCGGTGATAGACTGAAAACCTAGAACATGGAAAGGCGGGAAAGCTGAAAAAGGGGAGGATTTCTGAATATTTTATTACTCTACTTATCTTCTCATTCGTCTATATACATTGATAAGGCGTTTCATGTATCACTCACACTTATATCTTCCCAAACACTTAACATTTTTCCCCTCCTCCAAAACTCTCTCTACCTTCAAAAATCGCTCTGTTTTTAGCAAAAATGGCACCCAAATCATCTCAGTTTCTCGATCAAGCGACCTTTTTGAAACCATACTTGCACCAAGACCTCTTCGCAGCTCTTGATACCTTCGGGTTTCACAAGCTAGAAAAGGCATTTGACCTTGTTCGCAAATGCAAAGGTTCACCATTTTATGTTTTTGTTTTGATCATGCATTTGAACTGTTTTCTTTTCTCATCTGCATATACGTATAGTTATGGTTATGGTTTCTGTGATATAAACTGCTAGACTGCATAAACTGTTTTGGGCACTTATACTTCACTGATGGAAGGATAGTGTTCACATATGCTCTTTTGTGTTTCTTGTAGGTTTTCACAATATTATCACATCACACCCAGTTCATTTCCTACCCAAAGATGTTGCCGCCTTCTACCTCTCATGGCAGGGAGAGAGGGGTGGAGATGAGGCAACCATAAGGGTCAGTAAAGGGAATACTATCAGCAACACCTCGTATAACGTCATCAACGACGTTTACAAAGTGAAAGATGAAGGTCTTGACCTTGGGGAAATCACTGCAGAACAGCTGCAAGATGCTGTGGAGATAGTGATGATCATACCCATCCAATATATAAACAGGATGTTTGTCCGTGCTCTTCTCGCTCCAGAATTCAGAATCCTATTTGAATTCGTACAGCGAATTTTTCTCAACCACAACGGATCCTACGACCAGGTCACCCCTGAGAAGTTCAGGATCCTAGCAGCAGTAGTACTCAACCTGCCAGTGAACTGGAGCAGGATTTTGTTCGATCTCTTTGCAAAGGAGGCTAAGATGATCTTGTTTGTGAAAGGAGGCTCTCCTGGAATAGAAGTGAAGAGGAGTAGCTTGAGACATTCAACTAAAATCAGCTTCATGCTGGAAACCTTCTTCCCTCACCACTAGTGGGATACTACTGTTGAATTCAACACCAGACAGCATTTTCCCAAGGACCAGCATCAGATTGAAATGTCAATGGGCATTTCAGCAAATCTGATTGCCCGGGTGAAGGACTCAGTGGTGTTCAATGCGCTGGTGGAGATGGGAAATTCGAATCCCATCTGGATTCCTCCATCTGGTCCAGCAGATCGATCCACCAAATCTAAAATTACAAGGAAGAAGCCAATAGAGAGGACCCCCTCCAAGAGAGTGACCAGGAGAGCCAGTTCTGTTGAAACTGACACCTCTACAGCAGCTCAGCAACCCAAATCCAAATGAAGAAAGTTGCAGAAACTGGCTGACGCAGCACAAAGCCCAGAACCTGTACCAGAATCTGCCCTCCCTCAATAGGAGGTTGAGGAAGAGGAAGTACTGATGGGTGGACCACCAGAGGTTGTGGCCCCCATTTCATCTGTGCATCCAGATCAGTCCAAGGACTTCTCTCCAGCACACTCCACCGGTCCATCGTCTGCAGAACCACTTGAGCAGATCGATGAGGTTTCAGAAGGAGAGGATGCATCATCTGGTGAAGATGAAGAAAAGCACAAGGCTGAAACAGTTGTAAAATTACTTGAAGCAGAAGCAGATCGTGCTGTTCTCAAAAAATTTCCAGGCATCCAGCTCACTCCTGAGAGCTATGATGCAGCAAAGAGAGTTCAACTCCTGCTTCTCATCAAGGATAAGGAATTCTATATACTGGATGCTCTACTCAAGGTTAAATCCATCGATGCACTGAAAGCAGAAGAAGCCATCTTCTTAAACACCTTCGGAGTCTCTTCCATCACAGAATTGCGAGAATCTTTTCCCCAAGACATACTAGCCATATCCCAGCACGAAGCCATCAAGTTAAAGATCGATCTGAGATCTTTGTATGAGAAGGCTGGGATGCTGCAATTCTTCGAAATTTTAACCTCTGATCACGAAGATGAAGAGCTTGTTGAAGCGATTGTAGAAGAAGCTGTTGCAGCAGATCAGGCTGATGCTCACCAACAGGGTGCAGCAATAACTGAACCAGATCAGCTCATGGCTGAAGTTGAAGAGCCCACTACTACACTGGCTGAGGGGGAACCAGTCAAGGATAGCTCCATTAAACATGCAATAAGTGAACTCCCTCAACCAGATCATGAACCAGCAGGACAGAGGGTGGGTGGTGTACACACAGATCACATATACACCCCAGCTGTCGCTGCCACAATGGATGAATACGTTGAGATGTCAAATCTGGAAGACATATTGATGACCCAGCATCAATCCCTGTCTAATGCACAAGTGAGGGATCTCATCTCCCAGAAAGTCGACAAGTACATGTATGGGACTCTCTCCACCGTTCAAGATGAAGCCATCCGCATACTCACAGAGTTCAACGACCACTTGAAGACTCATGTCGATCAAGTTGACTCTGACTTGAGGAGAATATGCAGGCTGAAGATAGAAGAAATTAGCAAGAAAATGGATGATGATCGAGCTGCTGCCGAAGAACGCAAGGCACAGATCGATCAAAGTCTGTTTACCACTGAGCTCAAAGTAAAAGAGATGTACAAGATCATCACTGCTTTTGCTGAAAAAGAGAAGGACGTGGTGCATGCCATAGTGAAGGACCAGACAGATGGCATAGCAGCTGACGTTCTAAAGGAAGCCATCTCACACACCAAGGCCATGTTCTGACAATTTGAAAAGGAAGGGAAGAATTTTGTTGAGAGGAAGTTAAGCGAACTGCGCTACCCCACGAAAAAAATGATCGAAACATACTTCAACGATTTTGGGATCATCCAAGAAGATGTGGGGAGTCACACAGAGCAGCTTGCCAACATCACAAAATCATTTCAAAAGCAGATTGATGATTCCAATCTCAATATCACATCGCTGCTTACACAAAAAGTTGACACCGACAAAGAGATCAATACATTGAAGGAAGAGATCTCTTCCCTCTGGACACTTATCAACATGGTTGTTGCTGATGTCGAAAAGGGGGAAGGATCTGGTAAAAGGAAGAAGCCATCTGCTGTTGCTGAAAAAGGGAAAGGAAAGGAGATAGCTCAACCCGAGCAGCAGATCACTGCACAAACAGCCAGCCCTTCATCTGCTCCATCTGCTCACACTCAAAAATCTAAATCATCTAGCAGATCGAGCCAAACTCAAAAGAAGAAGAAGAAAACTGGATCCAGCTGGCCATCGACTCACATCAGACCATCTGGAGTGACCAACTGGGTCCTAGTTCACTTAAGAGATGGATGGGAAGGGCTCAAGAATGCATTCGTTCTCTGTAGATACTTCCTGAAGGAACCTGCATACACTGATGGATCACCTAACGAAGCATTCAATCGATATCTAGACATGAATGATGCTAGTGATCTGGTGGAAGAGATTAGAAAAGCTGCAGCACAAGCTAACATCCAGATCACTGTGCCCGAGAAAGAATACAGATCATGCCCCACCATTCCAGGGACTGATCTACCAGACAAGACATTCCTACTCACCTTCATTAACCAGCTTGCTGAGAACAGAGGATACAAGGTGGATGCAGAAGATCTAGATTATATAAGGATAAGGGAAGGGATTTATGAGAGTGTGCAGCTGATCTCGGATGAGACAAGGGCTAAGATGAAGAAACAACAAGAAGAAAGAAGAAAGAGCAGATAGCTACAATTCTCTTATCATTATGATCTGCATTTCTTACCTTTTGTCATGACTATCTGTAAACTCTTTTTGTCTCTATATATATATGAAGTCTCTTTGAAGTTTCTGATGACAACACTCTATTGTCCAGAACACATATAAAATATCTTAAATCGTTATAACCTAAATAACGAACAATCGTCTATCTGGTCATCAAACCAGATCACTCTTAAGAGTTGCTAGGACATCATTGTAAAGTGTGGTTTCGACATCATCAAAAAGGGGGAAATTGTTGGGAACCCTAAGATAGTTAGTTTTAATGATGGTCTTTCGAAACACACTTTACAATGATGTCCTAGCAACTCTTAACAGTGATACCAGATCAAGTGAAGGACTTGAAAAACAAGAAAGGTTATCCTCAAAAGATGATGATAAAAGATGCGAAGAACTGGCAGTATCATCAAACAAAGGGACAACCAGCTCACTACACAGAAACAGAT
>JAPKLX010000936.1:0-33737 GCA_026898415.1 Leonotis leonurus
CCACGGTCTAATCCAAACTGGATTAGATATCCACTACTAGGATACTCCTTGTTTATACTCGTTGAGTACGAGCAACAAGTTTCGAACACAGCCTGGTTGAAACTTATGCACGACCCTTATTAGTCTTCTCTCGTTGAGCGTCAGAAACTAGTTGAATGCTTTCATATATTCCATCTCTCACTCTGGCATAATTGGGATCATGATTGTCGATCTTGTATCCTTTAATTTTGGCCAGCTGATTGATGTAATTCAAAATATATGTCTTGTCTGGAATGTTGCTTCCTGGAATCGTCGGGCACACCATGTACTCCTTTTCAGGAGCTTTAATTCTAATTTTAGCATCTAAGGCAGCCGTTCTGATTTGTTGTATCAGATGTTTGTCACTGAAGTTCTCCAGATATCTATTCAAATCATCATCTGGTGTGGATTCAGAATAGATGGGTTCTTTTAGGAAGTACCTATTCAGAATAAATCCTTGTTTAACTTTCTCCCAGTCGTTCTGGTCATCACCTGGGACCCACGTATCAGTCGGTGTTTGTTTCTTCAGAGATAGATTCCATGAGAAGGGCTTTTTGTTCTTTTTTTTGGACTAAGTCGTGGATTGGGAAGATGGCTGTTGAGAGCGTTCTGATGAGGTTGGCGAGGAGAAGATTGTCTGATAAGATTTTTCCTTTGCTTCTTGAGTAGCTATTTTCTTCTCCCCCTTTGCTTGTTCCTTGTAGAATTGAGCTCTGAATAAAGGATCACAAGCCTGCTCCATGTTGACTCCAAATAATAGCAGTTCTACTATTTGAGCTCCTTCATCTATGGGCTTTTTACCTTTGTCACGAGATTGAGTCTGTGTACCAGATTGAGTCTGTTCTGGTTCAAGCGTGGGATCCGCCCTTGGTGGTGTAGTGGGCCTCTCCTTCACTGATTGAACCGAAACAACAGATGGTGTTTCCGCTTCTGCTCCTACTTCATCTGGTTCTGTCATCAAGTTTTTTTTGTTACTCACACCCTTGCCATCTGTGGAAATTTCCCCCTTTTCGACATCTGGTTCTGTGCCAACACACTTCGAAAGAGAGGGAAATCATATTGTGTGTCTTGGAATGATGACGAGCACGAGTTCTTTGAGGATGTTGATGAAGAAGGACTGTTTGAGAACATTGCGCTGCATGTGACACTAACACCACCGGACAGACCTGGCCAAAACATCAACTCCGAACTACAATCGGATAGGTATGATCCCAACTATTACTCTAATTTATTTTGTTTGAATGCCTCGGTTGATGATGCAGGAAGTGTTGAGGATGACATAGACTCTGCGTGTGATGAAGAAAGTGATGATCATGCTCTCGGTATAATACGAGGACTAAAGAAGTTGTATGATGAGCTGTTGGGCAAATGAAAACAACAAGCACGAGATCTGGTGACCTCAACAGCTGAGATAACGAGGCTCAAAGAAGCCGAAGCAAAACAGGAGGTGTTGATCACACAACGCGATATAGAACTCACCAAGGTGAAATCCCAACTTGAAGAAGCACAGCTGACCATCCCCAAGTGGAATACTGGGACTTATTTGCTTCAAGAGATCATGGACAGCGCAAATCCAAGCAAAAGGGGCCTCGGATACGCTGCACCAACTGTGTTTTGTCATGGCTCCACATCAGCAGGAGAAACATCCAATATCAAAGCAGATGTTGTGCTCACAGATCCACCAACACAGACACAGCATGGCAACTCTCAAGTAGAAAAAGGTAAGAAAGGTAAGAAAAAGAGAAAGAGACATAGAAGGAAATATGTATGTCATTACTGTCTCAAACCAGGCCACATAAAACCTTTTTGTTATCAAAAGAAAATGGATGACAAGTCATATTCTGTGCTGCCGCAGCAACCCAAAATGATATGGGTAAAGAAAGTTGATCTAACATGTAATGTTGTTTACACAGCATTGAAAACTAACATTTCAGGCTCTTGGTACTTTGACAACGGATGTTCATGTCACATGACAGGGAACAAAACATTCCTTTCTAACTATGAAACTTATGACGGGGGAAATATTTCCTTCGGTGGTGGTTCAAAAGGTAAAATCATATGGAAAGGTACACTTAATGTTCTTGGTTTACCTGCTTTAACAAATGTATATCATGTTCAGGGGCTTATGGCAAATTTAATCAGCATAAGTCAATTATGTGATGGTAACATGCTTGTGAAATTCACGAAGGATGCATGTGAAGTATACAATAACAGAAACTTGTGTATCATGAAAGGCCAAAGGTTGTCAGACAACTGTTACATGACTGATAACCTAAAATGCAACAAGGCTCAAGTTAATGATGTTGTTCTCTGGCACAAATGATTAGGTCACACTAACTTTTGAAACCTTGGCAGGTTGGTCAAGATGGATGCAGTACGAGGACTACCCAAATTTGGGAAGACAGACCAGATCGTGTGTGGAGACTGTCGAAAAGGAAAACAATTACATGCCTCACATCCTGCTCTACAGCAACATGAACAACACTTTGAGACCAACCGATGCTTTGAACTTCTACATATGGATCTTGTAGGACCCATGGAACTTGAAAGTATCGGTGGTAAAAGGTATGTATTAGTTGTGGTAGACGATTTCTCCCGATTCACATGGACCTATTTTTTACGTGAAAAATCTGAAACATTTGAGATGTTTAGAAATATGTTTACTCGTGTTGCTAATGTATTTGATGCTAGAATATCTCGTATAAGATCTGATCATGGCCGTGAGTTTGAAAATTCACAATTCACAAGTTTCTGTTATGAAAAGGGAGTATGTCAGGAGTTTGCAGCACCAAAAAATCCACAGCAGAATGGGGTGGTCGAACGCAAGAATAAGACCTTGATTGAGATGGCTAGGATTATGCTGAGCTCAAAACAAATGGCGAAACGCTTTTGGGCTGAGGCAGTGAACACCGCATGTTACATCAACAATCGAGTCAACATTCGACCAGGCTCATTCAAAACATCATATGAGCTACTTAATGGAAGAAAACAAAACCTAAAACATTTTCGTGTTTTCGGGTGTGTATGTTTTATTCTAAATGATCGTGAGTATCTAACAAAGTTTGATGACAAGAGCGACAAATGAGTATTTGTTGGGTACTCAACAAATAGCGTAGCTTATAGGGTATTTAACCTTCGCATTAAGACAATACAAGAATCTGTTAATGTTGTCTTTGATGACGCAGGTGATGTGAAAAAGGAGGTGGAAGCAGAAGACGACATATATCAAGGGGGAGTTGTTCTACCTCCTGTTGAAGCCCAAACTGCTCCACCTAACACAACATCCAGCAGTGATGAGGAAAACAATGATACACAATAGGAACCAAAAGACGAACAAGATAAGGTTCAAGAGGTTACTCACCGCAGAGAACCTCCAGGAAGGGTTAGAGAAAACCATCCACTGTCTCAAGTCATAGGAAATGTTGAGGATGGTGTTCAAACCAGACGCAAACATCCAATTAACTATCGAGAAATAGCGTGCTTGTACTCTATGTGCTCTACAATTGATGGCGTAACATGTTTTGTCTCCAAGTTTGAACCAAAAAATGTCAAGGAAGCATTGACTGATGAGTTCTGGATAAATGCTATGCATGAAGAACTAAATCAGTTTGTTCGTAGTGATGTTTGGTACCTTGTTCCCAGACCAGCTAACAGAAATGTTATCAGCACAAAGTGGATTTTCAAGAACAAATCTGATAAGAAGGGAATAATTGTACGAAACAAAGCACGATTGGTGGCTCAAGGGTATACTCAAGTTTAAGGGGTGGATTTTGATGACACGTTTGCCCCAGTTGCAAGAATTGAGTCCATTCGGTTGTTGCTTGCTGTTGCATGTCATCTCAACATCAGTCTATATCAGATGGATGTGAAGGCAACATTTGTAAAGGGTGAACTTAAGGAGGAAGTCTATGTTGAACAACCAAAAGGATTTGAAGATCCTCAAAAGCCCGATCACGTCGTTCGACTAAAGAAAGCCTTGTATGGACTGAAACAAGCACCACATGCTTGGTATGGACATCTCACAAACTTCCTTCTCAAATACGGGTTTGTGAGAGGCGGTGCGGACCGGACATTGTTTATCAAAAGGGAAGATCAACACATTCTTATTACTCAAATCTATGTTGATGATATGATTGTCGGTTCCACCTCACGTAACATGCTCAATAAATTTTCAGGTGCAATGTCTACAAAGTTCGAGATGAGCATGGTGGGAGAACTCACATACTTCTTTGGACTTCAAGTTAAACAAGGACAAGATGACATCTTTATCTCTCAAAGCAAGTATGCCAAAGAGATGATAAAGCGTTTTAATCTTGAAGGAGCAAAGTACATGAAAACTTCCATGGGCTCTACAGAAAAGTTGACTAAAGATGATGCTGGAGATGATATTGACCCAACACTCTACAGATCAATGATAGGGAGTCTACTGTACCTAACATCTACTCGTCCAGATCTGATGTTCAGTGTATGTGTGTGTGCCAAGTATCAAGCTAAACCCAAGGTATCTCATATTAAAGCTGTTAAAAAAATCATCACGTATGTTTCTGGAACATTGGATTTGGGAATCTTCTTTTCTAAAAACATGAATATGAGCTTGATAGGGTTTAGTGATTCTGATTGGGCTGGAGATGTGGATGATAGGAAGAGTACAAGTGGGGGTTGTTTCTATCTAGGTAACAACATTGTGTCATGGCATAGTCGTAAGCAAAACTGTGTTTTCTTATCCATTGCTGAGTCCGAATATGTTGCAGCAGGCAGCTGTTGCACACAACTGTTGTGGCTGAAACAAATGATCAGTGACTATGGCCTAGAAAATAATGACCTAGTTGTGTACTGTGACAACATGAGCGCTATAAACATTTCTGAAAATCCTGTTCAACACTCAAGAACAAAGCATATTGACATAAGACACCATTTCATTAGTGATTTAGTGGAACAAGAGGTGATCAAGCTTGAGTATGTGAAAATAGAAAACCAAGTTGCTGACATTTTTACAAAACCCTTGGATCATGAGAGGTTCGTATACTTAGGAAAATCTCTTGGTCTGTGTTTTTACCACTAAAATGTGTGTTGTGCTACACCCATATCCATATCATTGCATTATGTATCCAAGGGTGTAGCTTGTGTTGTTTAACTTGCTGGTATAACATCTTAGCTAACATGTTCTCTGTACAGACGCCCGGGATTCTCCTATATATATTTTATGTAACTGTGTGGTAAACAATCCAAGTAGTTTGGGGGGCACGGCGTTCGCTGCGACGATGCTACCTTACCGAAGGATTGCAACTGCGACTGCTTTCGAGGGCGAAAGGCTAGGGGCACGGCGTTCGCTGCGACTATGCACTCTACGCTAACTAACCCTTGGATTCTTGTAGTTCTGCACATATTTTATTTCTATGAACTGGGTGGATGTTGCAGCGATGTTGGCACAATAGAGCAAGTCAGACTGTTTTTCTTAAAAAGTTGACTTTCTAAAAATGTTACTACAACATCTCCATCAGCAACTTGTGTGTGATGTCCCGCATGATCTCGCATCCCTTTAAAAAAGCGCTTTATCTCTTGATAGTGGGTTATAACTGTTGGGTAGCGTGTGTTCTTGAGCATGTCAGGGAGAAAGTGAAATGACATAGTTTCCCTGTAATACCCCAAACTTTTAAAGTTATTATTAATTTTTTTGGGCAAGTTAAACCGAAAAAAAAATAAAAAAATATATATTTATATATATAGATGAATACGAATTGAATTATTTTTAGATGATTTTGAAACTAACGGATTCGATTTCGAATGTTTACAGGTTGTCCGACTTAGAGCCGGGATGTGCCCTAGCAAAATATACATCAATTTATATAAAATATTAGAAGATATTTATCAAAAAATATCTAAGATAATTATTTAAAAATATCTAAGATTTTTATCAAAAAATATCTAAGATATTTTTTTATTTCTTAATAGCTACGTAAGTGATATAATATAAGTGTGTAGAACATTTCCAACACCCATTTCTTACCCTCTTCAATCGGCCACTCCACTCCCCTCACTCTCTCTTTCAAATTCTTCTTCTCTTCTAGAACTTGAGGTAAGCACAATCAATACCAAATATCATGATCATTAGTGATTATTGGTTTTTAATTATGTGTTTATGTGAGTGGGATTAGGGTTTGTGTTATGGAGGAAGGGCCGCTGGTGGAGGAGAGGCGAAGGCGGCAGCGGGGCTGCTGCCATGGTTTGTCGTTAATACGTCGGTGAAAGTCGATGAATTAAAATTTTCAATTTTATGCAGAAACAGGGCAGTAGGTTGCGAGTCGATTTTCGTCAGTTTTATTTATCTAAAATCCATCATATTAGATACCATTTTAAATGTCTTTTCATCTTCTTTCCAACGAGATCTTCGGATTGTAATTCCGACATAGAACGAAGGAGTTATAAGCCTCTGAAGTTAGAGTGTCGAGGTGTCATCTCTATTTCGGCAGAAACAGGACAACAGGTTGCGGGCTCATTTCCGTCCGTTTTAATTATCCAAAACCCATCATATTACACTACAAAAAAAAGCTAAACTGGCGACGGAATTGACGACGGAATGGTGTTCCGTCGTCCTCTGGCGACGGACTGACGACGGAAATTAACAAATAATGCTAACGACGGACTGGCGACGGACTGGCGACCGTTTTTTTGGCGCGTAAGCTGGCGCCAATGTTAACGACGGACTGGACGACGGACTGGTCCGTCGTCTGACCAGTCCGTCGCCAGTCCGTCGTGAAATATTTATTTTTTTTTATTTAATTTTTATACCGGACGACGGACTGGTCCGTCGTCCATTCCGTCGTCCCGCCCTATTTAGCGGGCAAAATAGCCTTTCGCGAAACAGAACAACGGCGCCCAAGTTCTGCTCTTTCTCCGGCGATTCCAAGGTCCCCGTCGAAACAGAACACCCCCGCACCAAGGTAAGTACATTATACCCTTTTCCCTTCCCCTATCTTTATCTACTTCGGTTTCTCAATTTCTCCCCGTTTATATTCGACGCCGGAGTAGAAATCTTCCCCTCGACGTCGCCTCCGCTGCCCAGCTGCTCCGCCGCCGCCGCCTGCCTCGCGCTGCCGCTGCCTGCGCCGTGCCGGCGCTGCTCCGCCGCCGCTGCCAGCTTCCTCCACAGGTTGTTTAATTTTATTTTATTTTTGAATTATTTGATAATTTGAATGAATTATTTAGTTAATTGTTATCTAAATTAGTTAATTGTAAAATTAGTTTGAATTGTGCGATTAATTGTTGTTAATTGTTTGATAATTGTGGTTAATTGAGATATGTGATTAATTGTTAGTATGAATTGATGATACATGTGATTAATTGTATTTTTTTTGTCTTTTGTTGTTAATTGTTGTTAATTGTGTGATAATTGTGGTTAATTGATATATTTTATTAATTGTTAGTGTGAATTGTTAATTTTGTGTTAATTAATGTTGTTTTAAATTTTATGAATTATTTGATAATTTGGATTAATAATTTAGTTAATTGTTATTTGAAGTAGTTAATTGTTAAATTTGTTTAAATTGATATATGTAATTAATTGTTAATTTGTGGTTAATTGAGATATGTAATTAGGTTATGTGATAATTATACATATTTATCTAATTTAGTTGAATTAATTAGGGTATTTTATTAATTATAGTAGGTTGAGTTATATATGTTAATTAGGATATTGTTAGGGTATTTTATTTATACTATTTACTTAAGGTTTAATTATTTTATTTGTTAATATATATATCTAATTTGTTAATTTGATATAAATTGATTTAATTAGTTGAATTATATTTAACTATTGAATTTGTTGATTTATTACTTGTTAGTAGAGTTTATTAGGATAATTGATTAATTTTAATTTGTTTAAATGAATAAATTAGTTTATAGTTTAGTTAATTGAATAATTGAATAAAATATTTTCTAAATTACTTAGGGTTTATAAGGATAATTAATTAAATAATCTTTAACAAATTAGTGTTAATTACTTTAGTTAATTCACTAATTTGAATTTTTTTTATTCTAATTATTGTAATTAATCCATAATAAATAAATTAGTTAAGTTAGTGTTAGTGTTGAAGATAATTGACGGATTCTTCTACTTGATGTAAATTAATTATTTCTTAGTTTAATTTGTTGATTAATTAGTTTAAATTGTTTAATATTAGGGTTTATTTAATTACGCCTTTCGCTGCCCGACTCCTCTCTCATCCTTTCCGAGCCGCCTTTTGCCGCTCCGGCGCTCCCTACTTCGGTGAAAGGTAATTAAATTATAATAATGTACTTATTTAATTACTTAGGTTAATTATTTAAATTTATGAGGTAATTTTTAGATTATTTAGCATTTATAATGAATTAGTTTATTTTTGTATTTAATTTGATTAATCATGTTAGTTAATTGTGTAGGTTAATTATACTAATTTACACCCAAATAATTTAGACTAATTTAGACTAAGCTTTGTTCATATTTTCTCTAAGTCTGTTTAATTTCATAATGAGTGAATTTATTGTTTAATTTAAATTATTGTATTAATTGACACAAACATATAATGTATGTTAATTAGTTCATAGTTGATTGTTTTTAATTTCTTAATTTTGGTAATATAGTATAACGAAATAGGGGATTTATGACATTGGGATAGACGTAATTAATTTCTTAAGGATCTTCTCCCTTCGGGATAGATTTTGATTACGTCTTAAGGATCTTCTCCCAATATGTGTAATATTATATATGTTGTGGTGGTTTGATGAGATGCATGTGTTGTGATATTTTAATTATTATGTTCGAATGTTTTGATCATGAAATGTATGTTGGGATAGTTTGATGACCTGCATGTTGGGATAGTTTGATGACCTTAGCTGACTTGGTTAGATTAGACACAATTACTTATGTAGTTTAAATAATATCGGGGGTAAAAATCTTGATTGTAACATGTAACCCTTATTAATGACCGAAATGATCGTGATCTCCAGATGCGTAGCATCAAACAATTAAGCATCAGCATGTAATTCATAAATCCAATTCAATGACCCTTATTAATGACCGAAATGATCATGATCTCCAAATGCGCAGCATGTAATTCATAAATGCAAATATGTGACGTACAAAACATTTTAAACGTAAGGATATTTACTCTCTCTATTAAAGTCCAAATAATTGACCAATACTGTTATCGCCCTTTATTCAACTCCAAATAATTCACCAATACTGTTATCGCCCTTTATTCAACTCCAAATAATTCAATTTCTGTACTGAACTTCAAATGATTCAACTTCTCTATTGAACTCCAAATGATTCAACTTTTATATTGAACTCCAAATGATTGAACTTCTCTATTCAACATAATAGATGTCTTACAGTCGGCGAGAGGATGTGGGGACTCCTCGTGGTAGGGGTTCACGCCGATCACAGCTATCCCTTGGACGGGGTAGTTCCCCGGGCTCATCGTCTGGATATGAGTCCGGGACCGGCGGTCTGAGCCACCATATTGGTGGCATACAGATAGGCGGTCCGTCTTCTGGCTCTGACACTGATGGTCAGAGAGAGCTTAGACCCACAGGAGACTGTGTTCTATCTGTGAGTGAGTTGGGGTACGTAAATGCAATCACATCTTCAATTTTGACAATTATTTAATTAGTTATTCAAAAATCTAACATAAATCAATCTAAAATTACTTTATGCAGCGGATTTTACCCGCATGCCGACCCGGCAGATTACATTTGGGAACTATTTAAGATAGTTCCCAACCCGACTGGCTACAGTTGGAAGCTCACGCCTGAGGACGTGAGACAGCGATATTGGGAGGAGTTTAAGGTTCGAAAATTTACTAAAACTTAATTTCAAATTCATTCTTAATTATAACTTATAACTATAATTTCTAACATACATTTTCAATGCTAGAAAAAATTTACTTGGGAACCGACACTCGATGCCAAGATTCGGGAGTTATGGTATGATAAGATCCGGGAGAGATATAAGGATTATATCTACGGGATCAAAAGGAGGAGGAATGATCCGCCACCCAGAGGTGGGAAGCCTGGGTGGTGGACTGATGATGTGTGGATGGGTTAGCTCGCTTACTGGTCCCGGGATGATGTTGTGGCCAATTCCCAGGCAGCGAGGCGCAACCGGTTGTCTGAGCCTCAGGGACCGGGTACTGGTCCTATCAAGCATAGGGGAGGGTCCAAGTTGGTCATGGAACGAGCTGAGGAAAAGGTAATAATTAATATACTTTAAATAATAATTATAATTATGTGGTACAATTTTAATTCATATACACATGTTTCAATGACACAACTCCATTGTGATTTCATGCATAGGGTCGTGAGAGGGGAGTAGCTCCCATTTCGTGCATGTTCGACTCCTTTCTGGACGAGCATCGATATGCGGACGGGACATACACCGATCCGAAATCTGCGGCGATAGCGGTAAGTTTTAATTTAAATCTAATATATATATATGTATTAGATTTTCAATATTTATAATATGTATACTGACAAATGTTCATTTCTCGTTTACATGCATGCAGACTGAGGTGTTTCGCCGTGCTGACGAGGAGCGAGCCCAGCTACCCGAGGGGGACCACGATGCAGTCGACATCAACGAGCTGTATCTGGAGGTTCTTGGCGGCCCGAACAAGAAGAAGAGGATGTTCGGCACGGGAGGCGCGGCGAAGGCCCTCAGAGCATCCAGATTCGGGGGATCCTCGTCCACATCACGCGCATCCAGAGACGAGGTTGAGGAGCAGGATCGCGAGCGCCGTGAGTACCTTGCTGAGCAGCAGAGATTGGCTGAGCAGATGACGCTCATGCAGTCGCAGTATGCCGAGGTGATGCGGTGGATGTCTCAGCAGCAGGGAGGTGCACCCTCCTTTCCCTCTTATCAGCCTCCCCCGTCTGATGCCCCTCCCCATTTTCCTCCTGATGATGATTATGATTCCTAGATGTTACGGATACACTTTACTATTTTTTTTATTTTATGGTTTGTTGTGAGATGTAGCTGATACAATTTATAATTATTTTGTTCATTATATGAAATTCACGTTCATTTTGAATTTCATTTGATTGGTTCAATTTTAAATTATTGTTCAATGTTGGATTATATTTGTATTGTTTGTTATGACACGTTTTAGGTAATGAATAATAAAAAAAAAATTAATTATTAAAATTAAAAAAAAATAATAATATTGAATAATAAAAAAAACAAAATTAATTATTAAAATTAAAAAAAATAATAATATACCTGGCGACGTACTGCAGTCCGTCGCCAGGTCAACGGTCAACGGAACTTGGCGACGGACTGCAGTCCGTCGCCACTAACGACGGATTTTTTCCGTCGTTAGTTCTCCGGCACCGTCGACGGCCACCGGTGCGACCCTCACGACGGATTTACTGTCCGTCGTGACTAACGACGCATTTTATCCGTCGTCAGTCCGTCGTTAGCTAACGACGGACTGTATTTTCCATCGTCCGCTGGGCTAACGACGATCAAAATACAGACGGAAAAAATCCGTCGCCAGTCCGTCGCTAGCCTCCCGGGACGACGGATTTTTCCGTCGCCAGAAGACTTTTTTTTTGTAGTGTTAGATGCCATTTTAAAGATCTTTTCGTGTTCTTTCCAACGGTACCTTCGGATTGTAAATCGGAGTTCGGACGAGGGAGTTATGACCTGACGAAGTTAGGGTGTCAAATCTACGCGCTGCGTGTGCTGCGCGATTTGAGTTTGATTTTCCGGCTTCAAATTGATGCCGAATCCAAAAAATTTCTTTAGGAATTTTATAGTCCAATCCTTAGAAATTATACTCGAGGTGATGTTTTTGGAAACCGATAAACCGAGTGTCCATAATTGATGTCGGGAACTTGTGATTTAAGTTTGGAATTTAGAAATTTGCATTCTATGTTTTATATTTTGAATTGAGAAATATTGCTTAACTTATATATGTAAAATCAAGTTTTATATATGAGTACTAATTGTACGAGTTAAGCCATAATAAGTTTGTACTTTCAATGTGTAATAAGTTAAGTTTTAAAGTGCTAGGCGACGCAACATCCAAGGCTCGAGGACGGACAACCGACTAAAGTTGAGGAAAACCAAGCAAGTGAGAATTCCTTGTGAAATATCGTCACGAGGTGGGGTTTACGCTACCTGTAAGTTGATGGTTATAATCATTGTTGTGTCTGTTGCATTCATATGAACTTGCATGTGTGGCGTGGCCTGTGTGGCGTATTCTTGCCTGTGTGGCGTGGCCTGTGTGGCGTATAAAGCACCCTCGAGAGGAGAGACTAGTCTCGCCGACAAGATAATGAAAGTTGTTCATTATGCTATGTGACTTGCACAATTGATTATAACTGCTTGCAGTGTATTCTCCACTGAGTGTGCTTGCATACTCACATACCCCACATGCTGTCATATTTTGCAGGCTGAGAGGCTCGACGGCTGGAGCAGATGGAAGTGGACCCTATGAACATTCTCTTAGCTTTTATATATATATATGTGAATGTTTGGTTGAAAACAAACTTAATTAGGTTTGGTTAACTAAACAAAGTTGTTCTTGTAATGACATTTTGATATGTGTATATTTTTGATGAGGGTTGTGTCCCTATTTGGTATTGTAATTTGCTGCTGGTGGTCATTATTTCAGGGTGTCATATACATAATTATAGGGGATATGCCGTCCGTTTGTAAAATTTTTATTATACTCTCCGCTGCTTATCTTAAAACATATTTCATAATATCATTTATAATATTAAATGATTAAAGAAAAGTAAAGTTTTCGTAATGTCCTTGTTTAAAGAATGGGGGCGTTACATTCCCTATATTTGAATCGTCGACAGTCTGTTTTCAAATACCTCATCATTACTTTACTGTCCCAGTTCTCACTCATCACACGAAACCTTAGGGAAACACTCTCTCCCCCATATCTGTTCATATCCCAAGACTGATACAGCTTCCGGTTTCCTAGACTTAAAACATACTGCACTTTTGTCATCTTCTCCACTTCACTTCATCCAGCCCCACAATCTGTTTTTCTCCTTATTTCTTTCTTTGTGTACTCTCTCATTTTTCGCTTATCTAATGGCTGCCAACACCGATCTCACCGCAATTCTGAGAGCTCTCAATGCAGCAAACCCTCAGTTGCTCCAAGAACTTCAAGCACATGCTGCACCAGCACCACCAGCTGTAGAAACTCTACCGGTTCCACTGGTCGTCGAGACACCACAAGTAGCCGCAGTCCCTCTCTCACCGCAGCCCATTGATGTAGCACCTATTCTCACTCCGGTCCCAATCGAGGAGGTCCTTACTTCGGCGGTGGTTCCTCCGGTCATTGCTGAATCTCCAGCCCTTCCCGCAGACTCAGCTCCAGCGCAACCTCAGTCCCACCAGTCTCAACCGACGGACCAGCCAAGAAAACCGTTCACGCGGGGCTCTCACCTGTCCACACCCACTGGGAAATCCAAGAAATCCCAGACCCCGGTCCACACTGTTGTCCTCAACAATGGCAGTGACGAAGAAGTTTCATCTGTTCCCGCTCCCAAACGTCCTCGCCATGAAACTGCCGTTGTGAAACAGGAGCCCAACACCACTGCTACTGTGACTACACCAGTGGATGACACAGTCGCCCTGATCAAGCGCACTGCTGTCAAAGAAGGTAAACAACCAATGGTGGTGCAGCCTGCTGAGACTGACGACGCTGATTTGCCATTTGACTCCACTCAGGCTCTCAGTATTCAGTTCTATGATGAGACTGCCGATGTCAGATGGAAGCGCATTCGGAATGCTCCCTGTGTGTGTGAAAGGTCTATAGATGAGGTTTCCTTCGAAGAAAACAACCAACACGAGTTCTTCAAAACTCGAGGTCTGCTGAGTACGGTATACCACCTTCCTCCGTATGTTAAAACAATTGTCCGTCATTTCTACTGTAATTTGCCCAGGATGTTTGGCAATCAGGACTCGCCAAAGTTTGCCAAAGTGTGTTTCTACAACACGGTATTTGATTTCTTTGCTGAAGCAATCAACAATGCCTTGTCCCTTCCCTGGATGATGTTGCAAAACTTATTACTGGAGGGAAGCACTCTCGATGGGTGCAACCAATGAAGGCGTCCAGTCTCTCCCACCTATACTCCGTCCTCCATAAAGTTTTGACCTACAACTGGATTATCTCCTCCAATGTCACAGTCGTCACTCAACAACACGGTGTGCTGTTGTATCTTGTGGGCCTCAACAAGCCCCTCAATCTTGGCAGGATTATTTTCGACCAGTTGGCTAGCCTGGCTGTGAAGGCCCAAATCAGCACTATTCCCTTTCCCTCTCTTATTTGCAGGGTTATGGAAAAGCAAGGCTTCACCGAAATCTCCATGTGCCCGGAGGCCATGCCAATCCTAGAGTATGCTATTCAAAACTCCTTGTTCAGCAAAGGAAAAGTTGCTGATTTGCCCTGGCGGAATCCTGACCAACCCTCCTCTATCGCCTCCGGTATTCAGTTGCCACCACAAGCTCTCCAGTAACTAATTGGTGCTCTGAACTCTCTTGCTGCGCTCTCCCCAACTCTTCAAGCGTGCCTGTCTTCGCAAAAAGGGGGAGAACTAGCTGTGGCCGCCGCACAAGCAGCAGCAGAGGACCTGATAGAGGACGAAGAGGCAGAGGAGGAGGTGTGAGTGTGTTGTGATGATGATGTGATGATGATGTTGACCGTATGTGGTCATGAACAACAACAATTTATGTTTTGTGGTGGGGTACCAAAAAATTTAATTTTTTATGTTTTTTGTGATGGATGGATATTGTTGCAGCACTAACACCCTTTTTTTGATGAAATGATATAGAAGTTGCTGCTTGTGATGTGTGATATTGTTTATAGCTTTGCTCGCATAAATGTTATATTACTGTCTCTATCTATGTTGTTACTGCTCTTGAAGTTGTTTTACACGCATGAAGATAGGGGGAGCAATCTCGTAAAGCTAAAAGGTTTTGTGAAGAAGGCACCAAAACAGGGGGAGTTTGTTAGGTTTTTAAGTCTTAATGTTATTGGGAATGTTGACCTAACAGTTGTGTTTTTGTGTTCTTCACAGGAATGTTGACTAAGCTTCCTGCTTAACATAGCAAGTGGTGATGACATAGCGTCCAGCTCAACAACCACGTGGTGTGCTGAGTAAACAGTATTGAAGTAACTCACAAAGACCTGAGTAAAGACCAAGTCTTGTCATGCAGTTGAGATATTCATGCTAGTGGAATTCTGTTTCACAAATCTAGGAGTCAACGACACACTGAAGTAGTTTCACAATTCCAGGCAGAAATGCGGAGACAACAACTGAACTGCGAGAATTGTGGAAGACATGGGCTAACCGTTGCTATATTCGTGGATCCAAGCCCATGTAGTCTATCTATAAATACTAGATTCATTCTTGGAATAGATAGACATTTTTTTGCAGATTAATTTCGTAGTTTTCATTCTGTATGTTTCTTAGATCTTAAGAACATACATTTAGTATTTTAGTAATAGTGTTGATGTTATTGTGTTGCTCAACATTGTAATAGCTCAACATTTTTTTTGATTATTCTTTTTGGCCATAAGGCTTCCGTGTAGGTTATTGATTTATATAGCCTACGCAAAAATATCTCGTGTCTTCTACTTTAGCTTCCGCAAGTTTTTTATTCAGAGTGGTTGATACACTTTTAGTGTTGTAAGAACAAAGAAGTTTGAGGTGCCATGATCAAAGAAAAAAACTTTGAAGGAAGTTTGCGGGAGAGAGAGACAAATCTGGAAATTGCTTAAGTGCTTAAAGATAGTAGTGCTCAGTCCGATGTACGTGTAGGTGAATAGTTGAGTACATGAACAATACATATATATAAGAAAACTGTTGGGAACCCTAAGGTTTTTTAGTTTTGATGATGGTCTTTCGAAACACACTTAGCTATTTTAGAGCTTAAACTGTTCTACGTGTAAAAACAGATCACTAGAGATAAAGTGAATCCTGTTATGGAACAGATTAGGAGATGACTTAATGTGTAAAGGAAATATTCCTATAGAAGTCAATCTCAACTTAGAATAGGATGAAAGTCAAGATTTCACGCCGAAAGGAATCGATCTGCTGTAACAGACAGTGACCAGATCGATGCCTACAGCGAGGAACCAGAACGATTGAGTCATCAATCCACCAGCTGACATCATCCTACACATCATATGCTCTTGCCACGTCAAGATCAAGGCCATCCAACTGGGATTGGAAAGAAGATCTTCTGTTAACACATAGAAGGAAAGAGACCTTTAGCAATCTGCTTTCTATAACTCAAAGATTGAGTCAACCTTTCCTATATGGCAAGAACAGATATGATGGAAACCATTGATTGGCAATATACCATCTATCTCACGTCAATCAACAAACGGCTAGAATTTCAAATTCAATGCCTATATAGTTGAAGTTAGAAATCTGGAGAAATAGAGAACATACGCGCAAGCTAAACTGTTGTCATACTTTCAAGCAATCTGCCATCCAGACTTAGAGCTTTAACACCTTGTGATTCTACATCACACCAACCACCTCGATTCAAGTCTGTCTTATCGAGAGAAAGGAGATCACCCTGCTAGCTATTAGTTTTCTAGTGGTAACGTAGAGGTAATCTGTTGTAAAGGGACACGACCCTTATTTCGTGCATAAGTATCTCTCTAGTTGTGATTGATACTTGTGACTCGTTCTCCACGAGTATAAAGAAGCAGAGTATCCTAGTAGTGGATAATCTGGTCTAGTTTTTGACCAGATCGTGGACGTAGGGATTTCCCGAACCACGTTAAACAACTGTGTGCTTTACATTCCTGCATTCTTTATTTTCAGTTGTTTATTATTCTAATTCTCTGCACTATCATCCATCTGCATCTCAATCAATCTCCTTAACATTCTGGATTATTACTAAGTTTTTCTAAACAAGAGCAATCACTATTCCACCATTATTCCGCACTCACTCAACACTCAGAAAGTAATAAGATCACTCTTATTATTAGCTAAGTGTTTTCACTAAGAGAGTAATCTGTTTGTACTAAACTGCTATCGATCTGCTTATCGATCTGTCAAGTCATCTTCGAGCAATTTCTTATGCAGAATAGCTTGAACTCTCTCATAACTTGTCAAGTAAACTGAAAAGTTTGTATTTTGGTGTATTCCCCCCCCGTACACCAAACCTTGCTCTTTCGGGACCAACAAGTGGTATCAGAGCAGTGGTTCAAACTAACCATTGTTTTGTTTCACAAGGTTAAAACCTGCGTGGTCTACTTGAATAGATCTAGGAAAACCATTTTCATTCACTAGCATATTATCTGTTATGGAGTCATCTGTTGTCAGGGCTTGCGAAGAATTCTCTATCCAAGGATATAGAGAATGGATCTTCAGAATCAAGATGTGTCTTAAAGCACATCACTGCTTGATGTGGAAAGTAATAGAATAAGGGCCACTAGCAATTACAGAAGAATCAAATCGTATCACTGATACAGGAGTGGTCAAAGAATCTGTACTAAAGGATCCCAGAAAATACACTTCCGAAGAAAGGAGAGAAGCAAATCTTGATGACTTTGCCAAAGGGATCATCTCTAGCACGGTCAAAGGCATACATTTGGCTAAAATCCAAGATCTGGATACTGCCAAGGAGAAGTGGGAAGCCTTAAGAGATCTAGCCCTAGGATCTGAAGTAATGATTGAGAACAAGCTATCTCTTGCCTGCAACAAATATGATGAATTCAAAATGAAACCATGTGAGACAATAGAACAGATGAAGATGAGATTCACTGGAATTCTCCTTGAGATATCTGCGTTCAAAAAGAACAAATATACTCAAAGGGAGAAGAACATGAAAGTTCTTAGAGCTCTTCCACCAAGCTGGGAGATCTATGCTGCAATGCAACCTCTAAGAGCAGATTTCAATGAACTGTCCACTGAAGCCTTATTTGATCATCTCGAAGGTCATGAGTGTGACATTCAAAGAATTCGAGGACCAGATCATCTGTCCAAAAAGGCAGAAAGCAGCACAAAGAAGGACAAAGAGGTAGCCTTCAAAGCGAAGAGCAAACCAGATGATCCTTCTGAGTCTGCTACTCCATATGAAGAGAAAGGCTATGATAAACTCTTAAAAGAGTTCGCAATGATCGCCAAACGAATGGACAAGATGGAGACCAGATCGAAGAAATACAGACACTTCTACAAAGATAACAAGAGGAACTTCAACAAGAAGTATGACAATGATCGATCTGCTGACAAGAATGAGTCCAAGAAGCAGTTTGCTAAAACAACAAAGACCTCTAGCTCTACAGACTACACTTGCTTTGAATGTGGCAGAATAGGTCACTTCAAAACTGATTGTCCTGATCTGTCCAGAAGTCAAAGAGAAGAACTAAGAGCTAAAAGAGGTCGAAAGCTTAAATATGAGCGCAAAGCCATGATAGCTGAACAGAACTCAAGCAGCTCGAGTCATTTCTCTGACAGCTCATCAGAAAATGATGAAGCTTTCATAGCTGACGACGAAGAAAGCTGGAATGAATGCTATGTGGGATTGGAAAACGGTCTAGATGAAGTTGAGGTAAATTCTTGCTACTCAAATTCCTCAGATAATAATAATGATCTTGAACAGGAAAGTGAAGATCAAGCCGAATACTCATGGGTCGAAATAGATGAGTTGTTCAAAAGTTACTCAAGTATCAAGAGGCTGTTTAAAGAAAGTTGAGCAGACTCTAAGCACAACAAACACACAATTTGTTGCTAAAATAAACGATCTGGAAGAACAGATCAAGAGTAAAGACAGTGAGATCCACTCACTTAACTCAAAAGTTAAGGATCTGGTTACAAGAAACAATGTTGCTGAGGAAAAGATCAAGAAAGGAAAAGAAATGATTTACAAGAGTGATGAGCGTGCCAAGTTGCTAATCAATCTGCAACAAAAGGGCACATCTGGATTAGGATATCCAGGTCACTCAGAAAAGTCCTCTGGAGCCATAAACTTCGTACCAGAAAGGAAGCAGATACCAGATCTAGTGAAGGACTTGAAAAACAAGAAAGGTTATCCTCAAAAGATGATGATAAAAGATGCGAAGAACAGGCAGTATCATCAAACAAAGGGACAACCAGCTCACTACACAGAAACAGATCACCTTCAAAAACCAAATGTCAACAGGACAAAAATTGTCAACAGGACAGTACCTACTAAGAAAGGATTGAAGAAAGATGGAATAGAGAGATATCATCCATCAGAAATTCACTCTGTATCTAAAGTTGATAATGAAGGGAACATTATTACCTGCTATATTTCTGTTCCTAACCCTAAAATGTTCTGGATTCGAAAAGGAATATTTGCTAATAATCAAGCACCCAAACGTTGAAAGGGTAGCTAAGTTTGATTAATTGCAGGATCAAAGAACTGCAAGAAGGAGTAAGGTAGCAAAAGGAACCATCTAGATAATAGATAGTGGTTGTTCAAAACACATGACATGTGACAAGAACCTACTATCAGATTACATAGAGAAACCAGGACCACAGGTTACTTTTGGATGTAATTCAAAAGGATATACCAGAGGGTATAAAAACATCAAAGTTGGCAAGACCACTATCACTAATGTGTCATATGTTGAGGGTCTTAGTCACAATCTATTTTCTGTAAGTCAGTTCTGTGCTAACGGTAATCAGATTGTTTTTTATACTAACAATTGTCTGGTGAAGAACAAGGAAGGAGATGAAATACTCCTTACCGGTAAACTGCAGGATAGATTATACATTGTCCAGTGGACAAATCAGATCAAGACCTGCTTAGTCACTAAGACTATATCAGAAATCAGTTGGTTATGGCATAGGAGATTAAGCCATCTAAACTTCAAGTCAATCAACAGGATTGCCAAGGAAAAGTTAGTGGAAGGACTACCAGATCAAGTGTATGATAAAGATTACATATGTGATGCTTGTCAAGCTGGAAAGCAAACCAGATCATCCTTTACAAGCAAAACAGCTCACTCAACATCAAGGATACTGGAGCTGTTACATCTTGATCTGTTTGGTCCAGTGAAGCCACTAAGTATAAATGGGAGAAAGTACACATTGGTAATCATAGATGATTAATCAAGATTTACTTGGGTCATCTTTTTGTTAAAGAAGAAAGAGACCCTAGACAAGCTCCCTGACTTCCTACACAAGATCACAAAACAGAAAGAGATGAATATAACCTCTATCAGAACAGATCGAGGAACAGAATTTCTCAACCAGAAGATTGAAGCATACTGCAACAAGATGGGAATCACTCATCAAACATCTGCTGCTCGAACTCCCCAACAGAATGGAGTTGTTGAAAGGAGAAACAGATCACTCAAAGAAGCAGCTCGCACAATGCTTAATGCAACCAATCTACCAAAGAAATTCTGGGCAGAAGCAATCTACACAGCCTGCTACACTCAAAACAAATCATCCATCACACTCAGACATGGAAAGACACCATATGAGATATGGAACAGCAGAAAGCCTAAGATTTCTTATTTTCGTTCTTTTGGCTGTCTGTGTTACATACACAATAATGGGAAATCACAATTGAAAACTTTTGATAGTAAAACTGACCCTGGAATATTCTGAGGATATTCTGATGTTAGTAAAGCTTATCGAGTTTACAATAATAACTCTCATATTGTGGAGGTAACACCTCATGTTGTTTTTGATGAGTTTACTGTTGAGTACAGGTCACTAGATGAAAAGCAATCAGAAAATCAGGTGACTACCAGAAGGATGAATGACCTATCACTTGAAGATATTCTTATCTGGAATTCAAAAAGTGAGGATGAAGAAATTGTCACTCCACCTGTTGCTAAAGAGATCATACAGCAAGGGGGAATATCACAACACAATCTGCATGAAAACAGATCATCAACAGAAGACAATGAAATAATTTTAACAAATGATGATCAACATGAAAATCCAAATCCAGAAGAAAGTCCAAATCCATTTCAAATTATAGCAACAGCACACCCTGAATTTGTGGAACCAACTGATCAACCTGATCCTGTGATATACGATGAAGAGATGACCAGGAGAAGGAGATGGATACAAGACCATCCATCAGAACAAATCGTTGGCAACCCATCAGATCGTGTGAAGACCAGAAGAATGCATGGAGAAAGTGCTTTGTTAAGCTATTATCTCTCTCGCAGTGAGCCATCTGATGTTTATGAAGCACTTCAAGATGCAGATTGGATAACTGCAATGCAAGAAGAACTCAATGAGTTCAAAAGAAATGAAGTCTGGTATCTCGTGGACAGGCCCAAACACCAAGGTGTAATTGATGTAAAATGGGTGTTCAAAAATAAACGAGATGAGAATGGTGAAGTAGTCAGAAACAAGGCCAGATTGGTAGCTAAAGGCTATAATCAACAAGAAGGCATTGATTTTGATGAAAAATTCGCACCAGTAGCCAGATTAGAAGCTATAAGGCTATTGCTAGCTTATGCTGCTCACAAACGGTTCAAGGTATACCAGATGGACGTCAAAAGTGCTTTCCTCAATGGTATCCTTGAAGAAGAAGTATATGTGGAACAGCCACCTGGATTTGAAGAGGCAGATCCAGATCAGAAAGTATACAGACTGACTAAGGCAGTCTATGGTCTAAAACAAGCCCCTAGAGCTTGATATGAGACCTTATCAACTTTTCTACTAGAATCTGGATTCAGAAGAGAATCTGTTGACAAGACCTTGTTTATCATCAAAGTCAAAGAAAACATTCTCTTAGTCCAGATCTACGTAGATGACATCATTTTTGGATCTCAATCTACCTATCTGTGTGACAAATTTGCAGAACTTATGAAAAATAAGTACCAAATGTCCATGATGGGAGAAATGAGCTTCTTTTTAGGTTTGCAGGTCAAGCAGCTACCAGATGGTATCTTTATTAATCAGACAAAATACATCAACGATCTGCTGACCAAATTTGGGTTAAAAGACAGTAACCCAGTGAAAATCTCAATGCAGACCAATGGAAAAATTGATCCAGATCCAGAAGGAAAACCAGCTAACATTACTCAATACAGAGGGATCATAGGATCACTACTATACCTAACTGCCAGTCGACCTGACATCACATTTGCAGTAGGTGTATGTGCAAGATATCAAGCAAATCCCAAAGAGTCTCACATGGAAGCAGATAAGAAGATATTAAGATATATCAAGGGAACAACCCATGTAGGATTATGGTATCCATGTGAAGACAATTTGGAGCTAACTGGATACACTGATTCAGATTATGCTGGATGTAAACTGGACAGAAAGTCAACATCTGGTACATGTCAGTTTGTTGGTCCCGAAAGAGCAAGGTTTGGTGTATGGGGGGGGAATACACCAAATGCAAACTTTTCAGTTTACTTGGCTATTTCAATCAGAGAGATGTGAGCTTTCTGAATTACAGATTGCTCTAGATGATAGAACACTATGATTTTCTAATCAATTAAGTTCTATCCAAGTAAGATCTCTCACGTGAGATAAACAAAGCAGAAAGCAAGTGTGAACTTGATTCCAAACAATGTTTTGTGTGCGGAATAATGGTGGACTTAGTCGGTGCTCTTTATTAAGAAAATCTTTTAAAAACTTAATCGAGTATTTAGAGGATAGATTAAGAATGCAGGTTGAATGAGTATGATAGATGCAGAATAAAAACAACTGAATATAAATGCAGAATTTAAATGGCACAGTTATTTTTACGTGGTTCGGGAAACCCCCTACGTCCACGGTCTAATCCAAACTGGATTAGATATCCACTACTAGGATACTCTTCTTATTTAACCTCGCTGAGAACGAGCCACAAGATCCAATTACAAACCTTATTGAACCTTATGCACGAATAAGGGTCGTGTCCCTTTACAACTTACAGAAAACTACTGTAAACAGGCTATCTTCACGTTAATCCACTAGAAAACTACTAGCTAGTAAAGATCTCCTTCTTCTCTCGATAAGACAGACTTGAATCGAGGTGTGATTGCGATCACGAACGGTTTGAAGCTTTTGTCTGATTTGGGAATAGAATGCTTGAGTGTATTTCTGCAGTATATCGCTTGCTCGTCTTCAGACTTTGAAACTTCAAACATATATAGGCTCTGAATTTGAAATTCTAGCCGTTTGTTGATTGGTGTGATTTGATTTGTTGATTGCCAATCAATCATATCTTTTCTTTCCTTGTAGAGTTTGTTGATTGAATCTTCTATGAATGGTAAGCAGATCGTCTGTGGTTGCTTTCCTTCTTCATATCAATCAGTGATTCAGTTTCTATTTCTTCGATGGAAAGTCTTTAATGCTTTATGGATAGGTTTGGTTCTGCTCTTTCTGATTTGCTTCAAACCTTCTGGTTGTGTCCTCTCTGGTCTAGTATCCTTCTGGTTGGATATTTGTCTTAGAGACTTTCTGGTTGAGGAGATTTTCTGGTAGAGCATACTTTCTGATAGAGCATACATTAACCTACTCTCTGGTTGACGTACTTTCTGGTAGAGTTGCTTTCTGGTAGAAATACTTTCTGGTCGAGCGTTTGTTAACCACTTTCTGTTCGAGGTATCTTCCATCTTTCTGGTTGAAGCTTTTCTGGTTCAACTTTCTGTTAAAGTTAACTAGCTTCATTTTGAGACTTGCTGGTTTAAGACTCTCTGGTTTAGCATTCTGTCTTGAGACTTGCTGGTTTTGAGACTCTCTCGTTTAGCATTCTGTCTTGAGACTTGCTGGTTTTGAGACTCTCTGGTTTAGCGTTCTGTCTTAAGACTCGGCCTTCTGCTCCAGCCTTCTGCTCGAGACTGGCTGGTTTTAATATCTGTTTTAGATAACTTCTATCCTTCTGTTTGAAGCTTCGACTATCTATTATGCTGAAACCAAAAACAAAGGGAACAGAACATGTTTTATACCGAGTGTGTTTTGAAGAAGCATCATCAAAACTTTAGAATATTTTATGGGGTTCCCAACAATTTCCCCCTTTTTGATGATGTCAAAACTACACTTAGTCAGTGAAAACAATGCAACTTGTATCATGTTCTGGACAGTTAGGTTAATTGTTATTTAAGTTAAATAACAGTAAATAACAGAGAGATAAGAGAATTCCAAATTCATTGATGTATGAATTGATGAGTACAAAAGATCAACAGAAATAACAGAGAGACAAAAGCAGAAGATATAAAGATCTATCTAAGAAAACCATCTTGCTGCTCCTCCCTTTTTCATCTTCTCCCTCTGTGCATCAGATACCAGCTGGATGCTTTCATAGATCCCATCTCTAACTCTGGCATAGTTAGGATCATGGTTATCTATTTTGTATCCTTTGATCTTGGCCAGCTGGTTGATGTAGTTAAGGATGTAAGTCTTGTCTGGAAGATTACTGCCTGGTATAGTTGGGCAGATCATGAATTCTTTCTCTGGTGCCTTCAGCTGGATTTTGGCATCAGAAGCAGCAATTCTGATCCTCTGTATAAGCTCTTGATCACCAAAATTCTCCAAGTAACGGTTAAAATCTTTATCTGGGATCGATTCTGAGTATGTGGGCTCTTTTAGGAAATATCTGTTCAGAATGAAACCCTGTTTAACCTTTTCCCAGTCAGCTTGATCATTCTCTGGAACCCATGCGTCAGTTGGTGTCTTCTTTTGCAGGGATAGGTTCCAGGAGAATGGTTTCTTCTTTTTCTTCTTGGACTGAGTGGTAGAAGCAGATGATTGTTGCTGCGAGCGCTCTGTTGATGAAGGCGAAGAGAAGGGAGTTTGGAAGGATTTCTCTTTAGCTTCCTGGGCAGCCAGTTTCCTCTCCCTCTCTGCCTGTTCCTTGTAGAACTGTGCTCTGAACATTGGATCACAGGCTTGATCCATGCTCACTCCAAAAAGCAGCAACTCTGCTATCTGGTCCCCTTCATCTATAGGCTTCTTGCCTTTGTCTTTGGGGGTTGGAGATGTAGTTTGAGCTGGTTCTGATCCTAGAAGAGTAGGATCAGGTCTGGGAGGTGTGGTTGGTCTGGGTTGAGTTGCTGGTACAGGTGCTTCTGGTGCTGGTGTTTCTGTTCCAGCATCTGCTGCTTCTGTTAAGCCCTTGCTGGTTTTCCTCCCTTTCCTCCCTTTCCATCAGAGATTTCCCCCTTTTTGACATCATCAAAGAGGGTATTGATGAGTGTACGTAAAGAGGTAATCTCCTCATTCATCTTCTCCATCTTTGCCTCAGCATCTTCTTTAAAACCAAGCAGATGGTTGATTGTCTGATCAGAGACATCAATTTTCTTTTCCAGTCTGCTATTCATTGTTGACAATGTTTTGTCATATGTCTCTTGTAGCTCTTCAACAGCAGTCAGACGGGTGTTCTGGTTTCCAAACTCATCAGGGGTTGGATACAGAAGATCATTTAAGACATCGACCTGGTTTTTCCGCATCAACTCCACAAATTTCTCTTTTTCAAAAAGAGCTAAGTGGGAGTGGATGGACAGGTCTGTGTCTTCCTTGAGTTGAGCAGCAAGTGCGGTTCCTTTCTTGTCAACAGCTGCGCTGATTGTTTCATCTTGTTTGGCCAGCAAATCAGCTAGCAAGGAAGTTGCTTTTTCAGCTTTTTCATTAATTCCAGTCAGACGAAGATGGATCTTGTTCTGGTTAGCTTCAGCTGCTGCTCTATCATCATCCATTTTCTTGTTCAGATCATCCCTGATCGTTCTGAGTTTGCTTCTGAGGTCCTTGTCCATGTCATTTACATAATCCTTCTGATGCTGATTAAAATTAGAGAGGATCTGAGTTGCCTTCTCTTGTATGGTGTTGCAGACATCAGTCAGGTGGTCTTCAACTCTAAGAGTGATGAAATTGTCAAGTTGATAATTGTTGAATGTGTTGGGCTCTCGTTCTAAAAGTTCTTCCATGGTATAGAAGTTAACGTGTTTCTTCAGCTTCTGTGCAGCACCATGTGTGTAGATTTCATCGCTGGGTTCTCCGCCAATGTGCTGACCCACTGGCTCATCATCACCAGAATCCAGGTCGATGATAGGAGTTTTCTTGGGAGACTGACTTATTGTAGGTGCTCCCTGTTCTGGTTGTTGATGTTGTTGAGGTTGTTCAGAGTGTGATGTGGGCATGTCAATCTTCAGTGCTGCTGCCTCCTGCTTCATGAGGCTCGAGATAAGTTGGGGATATTCTGTACGCACCTCATGAACGGTTGAGACCTGAAGTAGATTGAGCAAAGTTGCCTCTTCCTTCTTTAAATCTTCGATTGACTTGAGTTGAAGCAGAGCATCGAAAATGTAGTACTCGCTGTCTTTAACCAGCAAGTAGAACTTGATACGCTTTGCTGCATTCAAACTTTCTGGTAAGGATTGTATACTAGGAAAGTCTGCCAGCACTGAGTGTTCTGCTTCATTCTCAAGCAGATTGATCACACTCTCTGCCTGTCACTTTTTCTCTTCCTCCTCATCAGCGGACTCTCCTTCTTCTTCTTCACTAATCCGTTCCATCCGAGGTGGAGAAGGTGTAGCTGTTCTGGCGGGAGAAAAGTCTTGCTGGCTTGTTTCTGGTTGCATCTCCTCTGTATGTTCTGCTGTTGAAGTTTCTGGTTGTTCTGTTGCTGCTGGTGTGGTTTCTGCTTCATGTTCTGGCATATCAGATTGTTCCTCTGTTGCTGCTGCTGGTGGTGATGGTTCCTGCACTTTCTGAAGTTTTCTCTTCTTCTGTTTTGGCAGGGAGGCAGAAGTTTCTGTCTCCACAGAACTGCCTCGCTTTCTGACTGCCTTTTCCTTCACCACCTTTTCCTTCTTTTTCTCCACACCTTTGGTAGGTGGAACCCATGCAGGGTTGGAACTACCCACTTCCAATGCTGCGGCTTTATGCACTTCATCTGGTATTTTGTTGAAAAATTGAGGTGCCAGTCCCAAGTACATCTCTAAATGGTGCTGGTCTTTGGGAATTGAGTGAGTGATGTTGTACTCCTCAGCATCATCCCACACTTTCTGCTTGAAAAACTTCTCAACCATAAGGCTAATCTTTGAGGAGTGTCGCAGGTTCCTCCTAACTTCCACAGACGTTCCTCTCCCTCTGCTATCCTTGGTATATGTCACCAACTTGGCTTCTTTAGCCATCAATTCAAAAAGAATTCTGCTCCAGTTGACTCGAAGGTTGAGAACAACCGCTGTGAGAATTCTGAATTTCTCAGGTGTAACTTGATCATAAGTGCCACTGTGGTTGAGAAAAATCCTTTGAACCAATTCCAATAGCAACTTGAATCCCGGTTGAAGCAGAGATCTCTGAAACATCCTTCCAGTGTAGGAGATGGGTATCACCATATGAACAAGTATAAATATACATACAGGAACAGTGATAATAGCAGTTCATAGGACAAGAAGTCACAGAATATGCAAAGAACATCAGATATATAAAAGAAAGAAATAAAAACCTTTGCAGCGTGAGACCATGGCAAAAATTTCATCAAGCTTTCGAAAGCCATGGGTTTCAAGTACAGCGTACGGTTCAGGTGAGAGAAATTTCTGAACCTCAGCTACGTGTTGCAGAAAGAGTGAAGTTTGAGGTGCCATAGTCAAACGCAAAGAAGTTTTTGAGAAGAGATTTGCAGAAGATTTTGAAAAGCCTAAGTGCTTAGAATTTTAGAAGTGCTCAGTGCGATTAAGTGAAGGTGAACAGTTTAGAGAAGATATCGCACATATATATAATTATGAGAAAAGAAATTCGAAGAGTTGAAAAGATTTTCTCCCTTTTTAGATTTTTCCCACTTCAAGATTTGTTTTGCCGCCTTTCCTTTGCGTGAGATGGACGCTCTAGATCCTAGGGTCTATATGCGAGCGTGTGCGTATCTCTTACTTTTGGCAACTTTCCTTTTTCCTGTTTCTTGCAGGGATTTCCTCGATCCCAGTTCCCAAGGTTGTGCTAATCATGACGAAAATAGAAGATTTATTAAATCTAGGGTAAAAATATCTTTTACAGTCCTGTAACCTAGGAGAGTGACGTCTTTTATCTTCGGCGCTTCACTTTCCTTAAAAGTTCCCTCTTGACTTAGCATTTAAGAAATAATTTTCACATGGCTTTCTCGTCAATTTATGGAGAAAATTATGCCACGTGTATTTTATTTCAACTGGGCTTTCTGGTAACTATCTGGTACCCTTCTGGTGTTAGCTATCTGGTAGCCTTCTGGTCATGACTATCTGGTAGTCTTCTGGTCTTGACTATCTGGTAGTCTTCTGGTCTTGTTCATCCAGACTGAGTAGTCCAAGTTTTCCACATAGCATCTTAAATCTTTCATCTGGTAATGCTTTAGTTAAGATGTCAGCACGTTGGATGTCTGTATGAATCTTCTCAATCTTGATATGCTTTCTCTCTACATGATCTCTGATAAAATGATGTCTTACGTCGACATGTTTGCATCTTGTGTGGAGTACTGGATTCTGTGTTATAGCTATAGCACTTGAGCTGTCACAGAAAATAGGTATCTCCTTTACATCAATTTCATAATCTCTTAATTGCTGTTTCAACCAGAGTATCTGTGCACAACAGCTTCCAGCAGCCATATATTCTGCTTCTGTGGTTGATGTTGCAACAGATGTCTGTTTCTTTGAAAACCAAGATATCAACTTGTTTCCAAGAAATTGACACGTTCCAGAAGTAGACTTTCTGTCCAGTTTGCATCCTGCATAATCTGAATCAGAATAGCCTGTAAGCTCAAAATTATCATCTTTTGGATACCAGAGACCAATATTAGCTGTGCCTTTAAGATATCTAAGTATCTTTTTGGCAGCTTCCATGTGTGATTCTTTAGGATTGGCTTGATATCTGGCGCAAACTCCAACGGCATATGTGATATCTGGACGACTTGCTGTAAGGTATAACAGAGAGCCAATAATTCCTCTGTATTGAGTGATGTTTGCTGGTTTTCCTTCTGGGTCTGGATCTATCTTTCCATTTGATTGCATAGGAATTTTCACTGCTCTGCTATCTTTCATTCCAAACTTGACTAGCAGATCATTGATGTACTTTGCTTGATTAACAAAGATCCCATCTGGTAGTTGTTTTACCTGCAATCCTAAAAAGAAATTCATCTCACCCATCATGGACATTTGGTATTTGTTCTTCATTAGTTCAGCAAATTTGTCACACAGATAGGGAGATTGTGATCCAAAGATTATGTCATCGACATAAATCTGGACCAGCAGAATATGTTCTTTGACTTTGATGATAAACAGTGTCTTGTCAACAGAACCTCTTCTGAAGCCTGATTCCAGTAGGAATGTTGATAATGTTTCATACCACGCTCTGGGTGCCTGTTTCAACCCATAGACAGCTTTGGCTAGTCTATATACTCTCTGGTCAGGATTTTCTTCTTCAAAACCAGGTGGTTGCTCAACATATACTTCTTCTTCAAGTATGCCATTGAGGAATGCACTTTTAACATCCATTTGGTATACTTTGAATCTCTTGTATGCAGCATATGCTAGAAATAGCCTAATTGCTTCCAATCTGGCCACAGGTGCAAAGGTTTCATCGAAATCGATACCTTCTTGTTGATTGTATCCCTTTGCAACTAGTCTAGCCTTGTTTCTGACTACTTCTCCATTCTCATCTCGTTTGTTTTTGAATACCCATTTTACACCTATCACTCCTTGATGTTTTGGTCTGTCTACCATATACCAGACTTGGTTTCTCTTGAACTCGTTGAGTTCTTCTTGCATTGCTATGACCCAGTCTGCATCTCTAAGTGCTTCATAGGTGTCAGAGGGTTCAACACGTGATAGATAACAGCTGAGAAGTGCACTTTCTCCATGCATTCTTCTGGTTCTCACTCTATCTGTTGGGTTCCCAACAATCTGTTCAGAAGGATGATTTTCTTGAATCCATTTCCTTCTGCTAGATATCTCCTCTTCTGATATCTCTGGTTCTGGTTCACTTGTTGGGTCCTCAAACTCTGGATGAGAAGTTTGAAATGGATTTTCATCTTCTGGTATTTCTTGATCATTATTCCAACCATTTGTATCACCTGATTCTTCTGGTTGATCTGGTTCTGGATCATTGTTTTCTCCTTCTGGCTGGTTGTTCTCTGGTGTAGCATGTGTTATCTGTTCTGTTCCCCCTTGCTGCAAGCTTACTGCTTCAGCACTGTTTGGAACTTCAACTTCATTCTCTTCTGATGTATTCCAGATTAGAATATCTTCTAACAGAATCCCTTTTTCTTTCTGGTTCTTGTTCTGGTCTTGTTCTGGTGTTTGATCAGCATCTAGGTCTCTGTCACTAATAACAGATTCATCAAAAACAATATGAGGTGTTACTTCCACAATGTGAGTCCTCTGGTTAAAAACTCTGTAAGCTTTGCTAACATCAGAATATCCTAAGAATATTCCTGGATCAGCTTTGCTATCAAAAGTTTTCAACTGAGATTTCCCATTATTGTGAATGTAACACAGACAGCCAAAAGAACGAAAGTAATGAATTCTGGGTTTTCTGTTGTTCCATATCTCATAGGGTGTCTTCTCATGTCTGATGGTAACAACTGATCTGTTCTGGGTGTAGCATGCTGTATAGATGGCTTCTGCCCAAAATTTCTTTGGTAGTCTGGTTGCATTTAGCATAGTACGGGCTGCTTCTTTTAACGATCTGTTCCTTCTTTCAACTACCCCATTCTGTTGAGGTGTTCTGGCTGCAGATGTCTGATGTGTAATTCCCATCTGGTTGCAGTATTCCTCAACTTTCTGGTTTAGGAATTCTGTTCCACGATCTGTTCTGATTGTGGTAACAGAAACTTCCTTTTTCTTGGTAATTTTGTTAAGAAAGTTTGGCAGCTTCTCCAGAGTTTCTTTCTTCTTATGCAAGAATATTATCCAAGTAAATCTTGAATAATCATCAATGATGACTAGAGTATATTTCCTACCATTTATGCTTAATGGTTTGACTGGACCAAATAAGTCTAAATGTAGTAACTCTAATATTCTGGTTGAGCTCTGGGCAGATTTGCTTGAAAAAGATGATCTGGTCTGCTTTCCTGCTTGACATGCTTCACAAACGTGACTTTTGTCATAGACTTGTTCTGGCAATCCTTCAACTAGTTTTTCTCGTGCAATCTTATTGATTGATTTGAAGTTGAGATGGCTTAATCTTTTATGCCATAGCCAGCTAGTTTCTGACACTGTCTTTGTGACCAGACAGGTTTCTATCTGGTTGTTCCATTGCACAATATATAATCTATCCTGCAATATTCCGGTAAGGAGTATCTCATCTCCTTCCTTGTTCTTCACCAGACAGTTGTTAGAGTCAAAAATAATTTGATTACCATTTGCACAGAACTGACTTACAGAAAACAGATTGTGGCTGAGACCTTCAACATATGAGACATTTGAAATGGTGGTCTTGCCTACTTTTATGTTTCCATATCCTCTGGTATATCCTTTTGAATTACATCCAAAGGTGACATGAGGTCCTGGTTTCTCTATGTAGTCTGATAGTAGGTTCTTGTCACATGTCATGTGTTTTGAACAGCCACTATCAATTATCCAGATTGTTCCTTTTGCAATCTTACTTCTTCTTGCAGCCTTCTGGTCCTGCAATTAAGTAGATTTAGCTACCCTTTATTGTCTGGGTGCTTGGTTATTAGCAAATATCCCTTTTTGAATCCAGAATAGCTTTAAATTTGGAACAGTAATGTAGCTAGTGATGATATTCCCATTCTCATCAACAATGGACTTTGATTGAAGAACAGATGGATGATATCTCTCTGATCCTTTGCTTTCTGCTTTCTTCTGTGATGTCCTGTTGACTTTAATTTTGGGCTGTTGTTTAAATTCAGTGTAGTTAGCAGGATGTCCTTTGATTTGATGATATTGTCTGTTACCAGCTTGCTTAATCATCATTTTCTGCGGAAGATTTTTCTTATTTTTCAAGTTTATTACTTGATCTGGTATCTGACTTCTTTCTGGTACGAATTTCATTGGACCTGCTGCTTTTTCTGTGTGACCTGGATATCCTAATCCAGAAGTGCCCTTTTGCTGCATGTTAATTAGCAGTTTAGCACGTTCATCACTCTTGTAGATCATCTCTTTTCCTTTCTTGATCTTCTCTTCAGCAATGTCATTCCTATTTATAAGATCTTTGACTTTTGAGTTCAAGGAATGAATCTCACTGTCTTTGCTCTTGATCTGTTCTTCCAGAACGTTGATGTTAGCAACAAATTTAGTGTTTGCTTTACTCAATATCTCTTCAGTTTTCTTCAATCTGTCATTTTCTTCAACAACTTCTCTGAAAAGTCTCTTGATACTTGAGTAGCTTTTGAACATCTCATTAACTTCATCCCAAGAATATTCATCTTGTTCTTCTGTTTCCTGTTCCAGATCAGTATTATTTGAAGAGTTAGAGTTGCAGGAATTTACCTCTACATCATCTAGACCGTTGTCTAGTCCTGCAAAGCATTCATCCCAGTCTTCTTCTTCTTTAGCAAAGAACGCTTCATCATCTTCTGTTGAACTATCAGATAGATGACTTGAGCTGGAATCATCTTCTTCCTTTTCTTCTGCTATCATAGCTTTACGTTGAGCTTTTAGCTTTCTGTCCCTTTTAGCTCGTAGTTCTTCTCTCTGACTTTTGGATAGGTCAGGACAATCTGTCTTGAAATGTCCTGTTCTTCCACAACCATAGCAAGTATAGTCAGTAGAATTAGTAATTTTACTATTACTTCTACTTTCTGTTTTGTCATCAGATCGTTCTGCTTCTTTGTTCTTCTGATATCTACTCTTGTTGTCTTTGTAGAACCTTCGATACTTTCTTGATCTGACTTCCATCTTGTCCATTCTCTTAGCAATCAGTGAGAATTCTTTCAGTAACTTATCATATCCTCCTTCTTCTGATGCAGTAGATGATGTTGATTCATCTGTTTTGCACTTCGCTTTGAAGGCAGTCTCTTTCTCCTTCTTAGAGCTAGTTTCATTCTTCTTGCTGGAGGAATGATCTGGTCCATGTATCCTTCTGATATCACATTCATGGACAGCTAGATGATCAAATAGTGCTTCTACAGACAGATCATTGAAATCAGCACGTAGAGGTTGCATAGCTGAATAGATTTCCCAGCTAGGTGGTAAAGCTCTGAGAATCTTGAGATTCTTCTCTCTTTGCGTGTATTTATCCTTTTTGAAGGCAGACACTTCAAGTAATACTTCAGTGAACCTGTTCTTCATTTATTCAATAGATTCTCCAGGCTTCATTTTGAATTCATCGAACTTATTACATGCTAGGGATAGCTTGTTCTCGATCATAGCTTCAGATCCTAGGCTGAGATCTCTTAATGCTTCCCACATTTCTTTGGCTGTATCAAGATCTTGGATCTTGGCCAGATGAACTCCTTTCACAGTACTGGAGATAACTCCTTTAGCAAAATCATCAAGATTTGCTTCTCTTCTTTCTTCAGAAGTATACTTTCTGGGGTCTTTCAGTACAGTTTCCTTTACTGCTCCTGTCTCAGTGATACGAGTGGTTTCTTCTGTAATAGCCAAAGGTCCTTCTTCTATTACCTTCCACATCAGGCAGTGATGAGCTTTGAGACACATCTTGATTCTGAAGCTCCATTCTCTGTAACCTTGGATGGAGAATTCTTCGCATGCCCTGATAACAGATGATTCCATAATAGATAATATGCAGATGATGAAAAGATTTTCTAGATCTATTCAAGTTGACCACGCAGGTATGAACCTTGTGAAAACAAAACAATGGTCGTATGAACCACTGCTCTGATA
>JAPKLX010004264.1:0-10206 GCA_026898415.1 Leonotis leonurus
AATCATTACCAGTATGGCAACACATTGGGAAATTGCGTGAAAGGTGGTAACCACTCTCAACCTGGCAGCGCGTGCTTCAACAACTCTGACATGCATTTAATGCCGCCATTAATGCGTTGAAAATAGAGGCCATCGTCTCCAACGGATAGTTTCTTCATTGAGGCTATAAGTACCACCTTCACTTCCAGAAAGAGGTACGGGAATTCAAGCAATCAAAGCCTAAACTCTGCTCAAATATCTTCAAAGCTCTCATCATTCTAAACACTCCACCTACGAATTCTCTGAGTGTTCATCAGTTGAAGATTACTTTCTGGAAATTTGTTCTTACATTATTCTAAGTTCAGGATCTAGCTTTGATCCAAAGGTTGTAATATTTTAGATTGTAGTTTTCAATCTAGAAGAAGTGTAATCACAAGTATTTATCTAGTTTTGATAAAACTTGTGGCTCGTACTCAACGAGTAAAAAGAAAGGAGACATTAGTTGATTTCGATCTAGTTCTGATCGAGCCGTGGACGTAGGGAGGTTTATCCCGAACCACGTTAACTCTTGCGTTCTTTACTTTCTGTTTTACTTCATACTCATCTTCTTCATAATTGCATAAACTTGTTTATCTCTAAACTATTGGTTAAGAAAACGTTTTCAACAAAAGAGCATTAACCACCGAATTCCGCACACAACATTAATCAAGATTAACTTGTTCAAGTTTCTCTTATTAACTGTGACTTTACACTTAAGGTATACTTGAGCTAAGTTGACTCTTCTTGACACGAAGAACCTTCTTGCTAATCCAAGTCTTCTTATATTCTAAGATTGCTTAAACCTTATTAATTAAAAACAAAAACAAGAAAACCTAAAAAGTTGGAATTGGTGTATTCCCCCCCATCCCGCCCCCATACACCAAACTAGCTCTTTCGGGACCAACAAGTGGTATCAGAGCAGTGGTTCATTTTGACCATTGTATCTGTTAACACAGGAGGTTTACTCTGTGTGGTCTTCTTGAATAGATCTTTGAAAATCGTTTTCACTGCATAAAGCACTTGCATTATACTAATCATCTATCTTATTTATGGAAGGACAGATGGCTCGTGCGTGCGAAGATTTTTCTATTGCAGGATATGAAGATTGGAGCTTTAGACTCGAGATGTGTCTTAGGGCGCATCATATCAAGATGTGGTCAGTCATCACAGATGGACCAATCAAGATAATGCACAAACATTCAGCTGAAATCAAAGATGGTACAGGACCAACTCCAACTGTCGAAATAGTTGAAAAGGAGAAGGATATTAATGATTACACAACCGAAGAAAAGAAAGAAGCTGGCTTAGATGACTATGCCAAAGGTTTAATCTCAAGCACAGTTAGAGGCATCTATCTGGCCAAAATTCGACGTCTCAAATCAACAAAAGAGATGTGGGATGTGCTTAGAGACATTAGCTTGGGATCGGACGTGATTCAAGAAAATAAACTGTCCATTGCTTGTAATAAATATGAAGAGTTCAAGATGAAGCCAGGAGAGACGGTAGCCCATATGAAGAACAGATTCACTGAGATTATAATTGAGATAACTGCTATCGACAAGAACAAGTACACTCAACGTGAGATGAATCTCAAAATCATTCGTGCTCTACCTGCCAACTGGGTGATATACTCGGCAATGCATCCCATGATGCCAGAGTTCAATTCTCTAACCATTGACGCTTTATTTGATTTACTAACTGGAAATGAATATGAAATCAATCGTATTCATGGTTCAACTAACTCTCCCTCTAGCAAACCATCTGTTGCAGGTAACAAAGATAAAGAAACAGCTTTTAAGGCAAAGCTAAAAGAAAAGGAGATAGTGAAGAAATCTCAACCTGTTGTCGCAATAAAAGACTCATCAACATCAGAAGATGAGGACTATCCCTCAAAGAACTATTTTGAGGAGTACTCTCTTATGGCTCAAAGATTTCAACGAATGGAGATGAGAGCAAACAAATACAAACGTCTATACAAGGACAATAATCGAAGCTTCAAAGGAAGAAATCGATCTGGTGATCGACCTGATAGGAAGAATGAGGTAAAATCAACTTCCTATGTTAAAGCTAACATGTCAGAATACTCTTGTTTTAAGTGTGGCAGGAAAGGCCATTTCAAGACGGACTGTCTAGACATTACTCAAGCTGAGAGAGAGGAGTTAAGAAGCAAACGCGATCAAAAGCTCAAGGAGCAACGCAAGGCAATGATCGCTGAAGAACAATCTGCTTCCAAACACCTCTCTGACAGCTCAACCGAAAATGACGAAGCATTTGTGGCAAACGAGGTTGACTTTGAATGGGATGAATGCCTCATGGGCCATGACAATGGACTAGACAATCTTGAGGTAAATTGTCAAGATTCTATTTCTTCTAATCATCCTATTTATGATTCTGGTAATGAAGAAGAAGAGATAGAAGAAGAGGAAGATGAAGAGGATGACCTATCCATGGAAGATTTTACCAAGTTAATGGAAGATTATGCAAGGTTGAACAAGATGTTCAAACATGCTATTAAAGAAAACGGAAGAATGGCTAACACCATACAAGAAATGAAGAGAGTAAGTGCTTCATTCAATGATAGAGAGAGGGCAATGCTTCTGCAGATAAAGAACAAGAGTGAAGAAGTCTACGCTCTTAATGCTAAAATCTCGGATTTGATTGAAAGAGAATCGTCGGCCAACAACAAGGCGGAAAATTTTGGTGTAATGCTTAATTATTACATCCACAAAAAATCAGACAGAGTTCATCTCATCAATGATATGCAAAGGAGATCGTCAGATCATGGAGGACTTGGATTTGATGGAGTTGACAAAGGTCCACCTAAAGGAAACTTTGTCAAGGAGAAGGGAAAAGACAAAGTAGTAAACCTCAACAATAATGCTAGACAGCCGCAAGCAATATTGATCAAGGATCAAGGACAGCAACAACAAAGGTTCACTACACAAGGAATTGGTTTTCAACAAAGAAAACCACCCGCTCAAAAGCTAAATCAACCTGCTCAACAGTACAACCATCAGCAAGCTCCTCCGCCATTCAACCAGAGAAAACCTGTCTACCATCATCAAAGACAGAAAGCTCATCAACAGCGACCTGTTCCCCAACACCATAGAAGACAACAGCCAACTGCTAATTCCAAATCTCAATCGACCATACCACCTGCTCCAAGGAAACACGTTGCAACAACACAACCATCTGCCCAACGGAAACAGATGGTATACATCGACTTCAGTGGCAGACAGATCAGGCCATCTCAGAATGTGACTATAGTTAGACAAATTTGGGTTCCAAAAGGAACCATGTCTACTAACAAAGCACCCTCATTCAGTAGGGTAGCTAAATAATTGTTCATTGCAGGATAGGAGATCGTTGAGAAGAAAGCACACGGCTCGGGGAGCAATATGGATACTTGATAGCGGATGCTCTAAACATATGACGTACTGCAAAGACTTGTTAACCAACTACAAGGAATGCATTGGACCAACTGTTACCTTTGGAGGAAACTCAAAGGGTTATACAAAAGGCTATGGTGATCTCCAAGTTGGTAACACCACTATTCTTAATGTTTCATATGTTGAGGGACTAAATCATAATCTATTTTCTATTAGTCAGTTCTGTGCTAATAATAAGAAAGTAGTATTTACAGCTAACAAGTGTCTAGTCAAGAATTTGGAAGAAGGAGAGATTCTTCTTACCGGGATTTTACAGGACAGGTTATATATTGTGCAATGGGACGAACAGATTGAAACATGCCTTGTAACAAAGTCAAATGCAGAAACCAGCTGGTTATGGCATAAACGACTAAGTCACTTAAACTTCAAGTCCATCAACAAGCTGGTGAAAAACAACCTGGTTGAAGGACTACCTGCTCAAGTCTATGATAAAGATCATGTGTGTGAAGCTTGCCAAGCAGGAAAACAAACAAGAGCTTCATTTCCAACAAAGGCAGCCCACTCCACCTCAAGGAATCTAGAGCTTCTTCACCTTGACCTTTTTGGACCTGTATCTCCATTAAGTGTAAACGGTAGAAAATATACTCTTGTAGTTATAGATGATTTTTCTAGATTTACATGGGTTATTTTCTTGTACAAGAAAAAGGAGACTTTGGAAAAGCTGCCTGACCTGCTGAACAGATTATCAAATCAGAAGGCAACAACCATCGTCACAATTCGATCTGATCGAGGAACTGAATTTATCAATCATATGATTGAAGCATACTGCTCAAAGATGGGAATTCAACATCAAACATCAGCAGCTAGGACACCTCAACAAAATGGAATCGTGGAAAGGCGAAACAGATCACTTAAGGAAGCAGCTCGAACAATGCTCAACGAAATCAATCTTCCTAAGAAGTTCTGGGCTGAAGCAATAAACACTGCCTGCTACACGCAAAATCGATCTGTCATCACTCTACGCCACGGAAAAACTCCATACGAAATATGGAATAACAGGAAGCCTCGAATAACTTACTTTCGATCTTTTGGATGTAAATGTTACATTCACAACAATGGGAAAACACAATTAAAAACATTTGATAGCAAATCTGATCAAGGAATTTTCTTAGGATATTCTGACATTAGTAAAGCCTATCGTGTTTTTAATAAAAGAACCCTTGTTGTGGAAGTAACCCCACATGTTGTTTTTGATGAATCTACCTTTGAGGTTTCAGGAACAGATTGTGCTCCCTCAAAGGATGGATATTTACCTACAACTTTAAAGAACTCCACAGATCGACTGATTGAGGATATACTTCTTTGGAGTCCACGTAAAGAAGGAGAAGAGGAAGAGAGCAATGATCAACCTGCTGTAGAATTACTACATGAAGGGGGAACAGATCAAGGGGGAAACACACATGACGAATGTTCACAACCACCTGTTGTTGAGCTACCTGTTCCAGTTCCAGAACAACTTCCTCCTGTTCCCAACTCTATAAATAACTTTCAAAATCTTGATATTAATACTGATACATTATTTGATGTTCCTATCACAGATCATCCAGAATTCGACAATCCACCTGATGAACTAGAAATTGAGATAACTGAAGAAGAAATGAAAAGGCGAAGAAGATGGGTAGATAGCCATTCATCTGATCTCATTGTTGGGAACCCAACAGATAGAGTCAAGACAAGAAGAATGCATGGTGAAAGTGCATTACTAAGCTGCTATCTGTCTCATACAGAACCCAAAGACGTGGATGAAGCCTTACAAGATGCTGACTGGACTAATGCCATGCAAGAAGAGCTAAATGAGTTTAAAAGAAATGATGTATGGTATTTAGTGGATCGACCTAGGCATCAGGGTGTGATTGGAGTTAAATGGATTTACAAGAACAAGAGAGATGAAACAGGTGAAGTGGTGAGAAACAAAGCAAGGCTAGTCGCTAAGGGATATTGCCAACAGGAAGGGATCGACTTTGATGAAACATTTGCTCCTGTTGCACGACTAGAAGCTATCAGATTGTTTTTGGCCTATGCTGCATATAAACGCTTCAAAGTATTCCAGATGGATGTCAAAAGTGCATTCCTCAATGGAATCTTAGAAGAAGAAGTTTATTTGGAGCAGCCACCTGGTTTTGAAGAAGGAAATGAAGACAAGGTGTACAGATTGATCAAAGCCGTATATGGTCTAAAACAAGCTCCTAGAGCTTGGTATGAGACTCTGTCCACCTTCTTGTTACAATTTGGATTCAAGCGAGGATCAGTGGATAACACCTTATTCACAATCAAAGTCCAAGATAATATCCTTTTAGTTCAAATTTATGTTGATGACATTATTTTTGGATCAAAATGTGAATTCCTTTGTAACAAATTTAGCAAGCTCATGCAGGAAAAATACAAGATGTCCATGATGGGAGAAATGAATTTCTTCCTAGGATTACAAGTCAAACAATCCACTGATGGGATCTTAATCAATCAATCAAAATACATCAATGATCTCATCACAAAATATGGAGTAAAAGACAGCAAACCAGCAAAGACGCCAATGCAGACAAATGGACAGATTGGTCCAGATGTACTTGGAAAACAGTATATTTAAAAGAGTATCTTTATTATATTTAACTGCTAGTCGACCTGATATTATCGGATCTTTATTATATTTAACTGCTAGTCGACCTGATATTACTTTTGTTGTTGGTGTTTGTGCTAGGTACCAAGCAAATTCAAAAGAGTCTCACATGGAAGCAGCTAAGAGAATACTTAGATATCTCAAAGGCACAACAAAAATAGGATTATGGTATCCATGTGATGACAATTTTGAACTAACTGGCTACTCAGATTCTGATTATGCAGGTTGCAAGCTAGATAGGAAATCAACATCTGGCACTTGCCAATTTCTTGGAAACAAACTCATCTCATGGTTCTCCAAGAAACAAACATCTGTTGCAACCTCAACAACAGAAGCCGAGTACATGGCAGCAGGTAGCTGTACAGCACAAATCCTATGGCTAAAGCAACAACTCAAAGACTATGAAGTCAACATGGAAGCTGTTTCCATATTTTGTGATAGCTCAAGTGCTATAGCCATTACCCAAAATCCAGTACTCCACACTCGCTGCAAACATGTTGATGTTCGACATCACTTCATACGCGACCACGTAGAAAGGAAGAACATCAAAATAGAGAAAATTCATACTGAAGTACAGCGAGCTGATATTCTCACAAAAGCATTGGCAGAAGATCGTTTTAAAATGCTTTGCGGAAAATTAGGACTCGTTAACCTAATCAAAGAAGGTACAAGTGTAAACAACAGATTGTGAATGGTACAAAACAATCAGTTGTTACACTCTTAAAATAGCTACTCATCTAGAACAACAGTTAGACAAATTTTGTCAAAACAGATAGCGATGAATAATCAACAGCGAGCTGTTGTAAAACTCATCAATTTGTTACGAGAACATTTCATCTTTTTCTCGTTAACTGTTTTTGCCTTAGTCGCTGGTTATCTATCTGCTCTTTTATCTCACTGTTTTATCTCACTTATCACTATCTGTTCACTATCTGTTCAAAATAACAGCTAGCTGTTATGATCAATCAAGGGGGAACAACTAGTAGATTCATTCCAAATCACTAGTAAAAAGAAATCATCAACAACGAGCTGCTGATTAAGAACAAGCAGTTGATATCACAATTCACAGTCTGTTGGAAACAGCAAACTGTTGAACAAAGGCAAATGGGTTCACAAAGAAATCAACAGTGAACTGTCCTACAACAAATTCACTATCTGTTGGCTTCAACCAAGGGGGAATTAAATTCATCTCATTTATTATTACCTTTACATATTTATGTCTAATAAGTGATTGTTATTTAAATAATATCAATCGACTTTTAGTGTCAGATAAAATAATGGAAAAAGGGATGCGCATTTAATGCAATAGTCCTCGGTTCAAGCATCGAGGCAGTGATGTGACCTTTTGGATGACCAAAACGATGGCGTACAACACATAATCGAATTTGAGCGGCAAAACAATTATCTCAGGGAGTAATCTCAACCGTAGAATAAAACATTTTTAAATGAGATTAAATCCGTGCGTTGATTATTCTCCTATATATATATGTGTAGAATTAACTGCCATCATCTTTACTCAATCTCTTTTCGCATTTCTCCATTGTTGAACTTCAAGCTTTCTGCAACTCAAAACTACTCTCACTCAATCTCTTTCAAAACCCAAAATGTCGAACTCCGAAGCCTCAGCATCTTCATCCAAAGCTGATTCACCTATTCCAGCATCCCAAATGCTTCATACAATCGAAAATCGTCTTTCTCCCGAACCTAGAGCCGTATTAGATCATCATGGATTTACACTCCTTGATGAATTATTTGAGAAGATTCAAGCATGCTCAGGTTGCACATCGTATTTAGAAATACATGAACTAAGCTTTAAGTTTTTAATTCCGATTCGCTCAAATAGTGAAGCTTGTTTAATTATTTTTCTCTAGATTTTTCAACATCTCAAAATACAAGCATGTTTTGGATTAAAAATGTCTAATTCTTTGTTAATGCTGCTTCACAATGCATGATTATGTCTCTGTCCATTACTTGACTTATTGCCCTACAGCGAGCTGTAGGTGTTAACTAAAATGCCTAAATGACAAATCACTATCTGCTTAGTTGTCATTGTTTCATAATTTACTTTTAACAGCTAGCTGTTGTCTTACATGGCACTTCTTTAACAGCTCGCTGTTTATTCCTTATTCGTTACTTAACTCCAAAATTTTGTGAATTTGTTTAGGATTTCACAAAATTATCACCAAGGAACCAAGATTTTATCTCCCTCGCCAAGTGGCATATTTTTTCTGCACCTGGATGGAAGAAGAAAATGAAGAATACACAGTTGAGATTCGAACAGGCAAAGGAGAGATAACACGCTCATCTGTGATTGACATGATTCTAAACACGTACAACTTGGTGGATGAAGGGGAATTGCTTGAAAGCATTACCCAAGAACAGATAGTGGAAACAGTCTCTATGATAGTAGCAAAACCGATGAGATGGGACGGGAAGGCATTCAACAGGGGATTAATGCTACCTGTCTATCGGCTGCTGTTGGATTTTGTACAGCGAGTGTTCCTAGGACATCAAGGAACATTTGATGATGTAACTCCAGTAAAATTGAGAATCATGACAGCTGTGCTGCTCAATCTTGACATCAACTGGAGCAGGGCACTGTTAAGATTGATAGCTGATGAAGAAAAGCAAGTTGAAATGAAGCAGAATAAGAATGGTGAGTGTGTACACTTGCATGTCAAACGACCTCTTCGTTTGTCTACCAAAATCAGCACGATTATTGATGGCTTCTTCAATAAAGATACATGGAATAGATCAGTTGATTTTAACCAAGATGCTATTTTGCCCAAGTCAAGACATCAAGTTGAAATGTCTCTTGGACTTGCTGCTCAGATTTTTGGTAAAGTAACTGATGAGTCACTAAGAGAGGCAATGATTCTTGTTGGCAAGTCCAACAGTGAATGGGAGATGCCAACAAAGAAGCCCAAAACAGTGGGTGAAGCAGCGGTAGCACAGGCCGCTGTTGAGAAGCAAGGAAAGAGGAAGGCAGCTAGTGAAGCAAGACCAGCTGCTGAGAAATGGAAGAAGACAGCCAAGGCATCACCTGTGGTAGTGAATGAGAAGGAAGAGAAGAAACAAACGAGACCCACAGCTCGTAAACTGATCGATGAGCTTGATGATACAGTCCATGATGTTGAGCCAATCACAACAATCATTCCTACACCTCAACCTCCACCTGTTCAAGGAACAAGCATGCCCGCTGTTGCAATTCACATTGAATCCAAGCAGCCCGCTGTCGACAAGGAGGACACTCTGCGAGGTGCACACATGCTATATGAGCAAATGAAGGAGACAGCGGAGGCAAAAATTGCACAGAAAATGCCTGGGATTTCACTCACTCCCTCTACATTGGAAATGGCTAAAAGACTTGAAGTCTATCTCAACATTCGAGATAGCCCATTCTATATTTTGGAAGCCATTTTCCACCTGTTTACTATCAGCGACCTGAAGATAGAAGAAAATAAGCTCACTGCTTATTTTGGTTTCATCGACATACCTGACGCACGCAAATTCTTCCGATCTTACGTGCTTACAAAGATGAAGGAGGAGGCAGCTGCGCTTAATGTTGATCTTGCCCCATTCTACAAAAATGAGCAAGATCTGTATAATATGGCCGTTGATCTTCACACTTTTGATGTCTCATCTGCCTTGACACTTAAACAGCCATCTGTTGGAATGGAAAAGGAAGAAGGACAGGAGGAAACCATGATGGATCAAAGGGTCGAATTGGAGACAGCGAGAGATGCAAAGGAAGGTGCAGATAAAGAAAAGGAACAGCTAGCTGTGGAAAAGGCTATTCAAGAGGCAATTGCAAAATTTGATGCTGCTCACAATTCATTATCTGCAGATTTGAACAAAAAGCTTGATGACATTCGCAAAATGTTTGATGAAGCCAAGACAAAGACAGACAGCGAGCTGTCCCACATAAAGAAAATAACAGTTGATGAATCTGAGAAGAAGCTGCTGGCAGCTGGTGAACTTATGTGCAAACAAGTCAAAGAGGGAGTGGAGAAACAATTCTTAGACATGGAAAAGACAACAATTCCATCTGTTGTCAAGAAGGTACTCCCTGCTATGCTTAAAGAACAGATGCCTGCTCAAATCAAGGGAGAACTACCTGCTCAA
>JAPKLX010001780.1:0-17883 GCA_026898415.1 Leonotis leonurus
ACAACCCACGTTACCATATACATACCTAACGTTAGCACTTAATATATATTCTCAACATATAAAATCTCAAAACTGAGATCATGGTACTTAGATAGACATATACCGAATATGTCCTAGTTCCGAAGGCTTAAGGAAAATTTATTGTGATAACTTATCAATCATGTGGGTCCATTCCAAGATACCCAATAGGACTTGCCCCTTTTTCGAAGTGTATTGGCGCACTTATTTGCAAAGTGCCAGAAACCTCTACATTCATGGCATTGCACGTTGTCGAGTTTAGAGGAGCTGAACTTAAATACTTCGTTGTGAGGTGTTTTCCTAACATGAGGTCTTCTTTGATTGTTATCGTTCTTTGGGGGTTGATAGTACTTCAGACGTGGTACATCTCTCTCCTTGGGTCTTTCTTTGTTCTTGTCTCGATTGAATCCCCTCACCATACGATTAAACTTCCTGGTGATCATGGCGACATCATCTCCTTCATGGATCTCTTCCACTTCTTCGGATTCACTGGATACCATTATGTCCATTAACTTACTGCACGAAGGTGACGATTGTGAGCCCGCAATGAGAGCTATCGTTTTCTTCTTGGTGAAAGTGCCTATTGCTTCTAAATTCATCTCATAGGTTTTGAAAGAGTTCATGAGGTCTGTGAACTCAATGGCGTTCACAACTTGTGCTGTTTCAATGGATGTTACCTTCATATCAAACCTAGGTGGCAATGTGCGAAGTGCTTTGGAGACAAGGACTTTGTTACTGAGAGGGTCTCCCAGATCTTGACACTCGTTGGAAATGTCAAGAATTCTTTTTGTGTAGCTAGAGATGTCTTTCATCTTCCTCCATCTTCATATTCTCGAATTGAGAAGCGAGAATACGCAGACGTGACTGCTTGACACTGTTGTCACCCTCATAGTGCCTTTGGAGAATATCCCAAGCATCTTTCGCACACATATAGTTCTTAATTAGTTTGAACATGTTTGTATCGACTGCTAAGATTATATCATTCAGTGCTCGATCATCAAATGTGGCAGCCTCAATTTGATCACGTGACCAGGAGCTTTGTGGTATTGGGACCACATCACCTTCTGCGTCAGTCTGTTTTGGTGGTGACCACCCATTTTCCACAGACATCCATGCTCTTCTGTCTAGAGACTTAATGTAAGAGCGAGTACGTGTCTTCCAGTATGAGTAATTTGAGCCATACAAGACCGGAGGCCGAAATGCTCCAATACTATTTAGATCCATATACGTGTTAGAGTCGTGATACTATAAGGACCACACTCAGTGTGTCAAGTGATGCCTCTGATACCACTTGAAAGTGTATCAACCTACTCTAAGCAAATATATGCGGAAGCTAAAGTAAAAGACACGAGATAATTTTTGCGTAAGTTATCAATTAATAACCTACACGGAAGCCTTACGGCCAAAAAGAATACTCAAAACAAGTGTCGAGCTATTACAATGTTGAACACAACAATAACTACAACACTATCACAAAAATACTAAATGTATGTTCTTACGAGTTAAGAAGCATACAGAACTAAAACTACAAACTTAATCTGCAAATGTGTCTATCTAGCGTGTGTTTTACAGAATGAAAGATTCTATTATTTATAGATAGACTAAACGGGCTTGGATCCATAAGTGTAGCAATGGTTCGGCCCATGTCTCCACAATTCTCGCAGTTCTGTTGTTGACTACGAGATTTGTGGAAACAGAATTCCACTTAGCATAAAACTCTCAACTGCCTAGTAAGACTTGGTCTTCCCTCAAGTCTCCGTGCTTCCTTCAAGTCTTCGTGCATCAGCCAAGTCATCCTTACACGTGGCTGTCGAGTTGGACGCTGAGTCAACACCAGTTGCTATGTTGCGTCAGAAGCTAAGTCAACATTCTTGTGAAGAACACAAAAACAAACATGTTAGGTCAACATTTAGCGATAACAATATATCTTAAATACCTAATAGAGTTGTTGAAAGGCGAAACAAATCACTAAAAGAAGCAGCCCGTACTATGATAAATGCTACCAATCTACCCAAGAAATTCTGGGCAGAAGCTATTTACACAGCCTGCTATACTCAGAATAGATTATCAATTACACTCAGACATGGAAAGACACCACCATATGAGATCTGGAACAATAGAAAGCCTATGATCTCTTACTTTCGCACTTTCGGTTGTTTGTGTTACATACATAATAATGGGAAATCTCAATTGAAGACTTTTGACAGCAAAACTGATCCTGGAATATTTTTAGGTTATTTTGATGTCAGTAAAGCGTATCGAGTCTACAATAAGAACTCTCATATTGTGGAGATAACACCTCATATTGTTTTTGATGAGTCTATCTGTCACGCCTCGATCCTGAGGGACGGCGCACGCGCCAGAGCGTGACCGGGGGGAAAGTAAAGAAGCGGGAAAGAAAGGGGGACATGGAACGTGTAATCATGATAGAAGAATTATCCTTGAAAAATGGACAGTAACTCATTTATAACTAGAACTAATCTGAATGAGAGAAGAGACAAATAAATCCACCAGTAGATATCGTCAACAATGATGTCATGATCAATGAACAATTGAATGCAAAGAGATGCAATGCAAGACGGGGTTGGAGATTATAGCTTGTTACATGGGAGCGGTAATCCAGAATCCCAAGCGGCCGAATCGTCCAAGATGAAATGAATTGGAGATAATACAGCTCGGTACATGGGAACGGGAGTCCGGAATCCCAAGCGGCCGAATAATCCAATATGAAAGACGGGATTGGAGATAATACAGCTCATCTCGTAGGAATGGTAATCCAGAATCCTCGAGGGGCCGAATCGTCCAATAAGAACCGTCAATCAAAGGCGGAGGTTAGTGAGCCTAGCTTGCAAAAAGGAGTCACTCACCCAGCTCACCAAGTGTGGTCGGCATTCGATCGAACACTACACAAGGGGCCGAGGAGTTGAGCGTCCAAGAGGGGCCGACTACTTCTAAGCTCTCCTATGAACATGAATGCATGTAATAGACATTAATAATTCTCGTGAAAGAACAATGAATCATTTATTGTCATGAAGCCAATAGCATGAAGAATCAGAGACTGGAAATGAACATGAGCTTGGCAGCGGAATACATAACATGACAGTTTGCAACAACCCTTGCCTTAGCCTCGCACGACACCACCAGCCGCTCAATCTGCAAAGCAATTTGAAAACATTTTTGAAGGGCTGAGTACTAATGTACCCCATGGGTTATGCCATTTAAAAACCTTTTTGCGAAATCATTTTCTGAAAAGGAATATCCATGCTTGCACAGTATCACATAGAAAGTTTTAAAACAGAAATGTCATTCTATGCATACCAAAACCGTTGAGATCTCATTTTCCTTGGCTCAATATTGGCATTAGATACCCTTCTATGAACATATGGGGACAGCCCATAGAGGTCCATCATTTATGTCCTTCATCAGTAGGGAACTTTTACCCAAACTGACTTCACTCGAGAATATATGGGGACAGCCCACATAAACCCACGTGTACACCAACCATGTGCCAGTGCGCTAACATAGCACATGATCCGACCGTCATGCTTGAGGGATAACTTATCCAATAAGGAGCAAAACATTTTAACATGGACATCCATTTTGATTTTCATAAATATCAGAGCTTAATAACTCAAAAATACATTTTGAAAACATATATACTAACCCACCTGTCAGCGAATACCAATACCGTGTGATAACCGTAAATTAGTCAAACATCTCGTTCGCAATCGTAAGCACCTGACAATTATACGGAACAACTTTTGGCCTCAAATCCCAAAACGTAACGCGAATAAAGTGAAAACGAGCAACCGATGGCTTTCTAAGTCTTCTAAGGTCATTTTGACAATACCCGGGTTTTCAAATCAACTTGGCCCAGAAGGCAAAAATACTCAGGGCATTATTCTCTATAGGAATATGTAAAAATATTTTTGAAATATGCAACTTTACCTCAAAGCTTACTCGAGAAGATTCGTAGTCTTTTTAAGATCTATGAAAATTAGACCGATGAAAATTAATGAAATCTCTTTCATAAAATTCTATATTTTTTTCTCTACATGCACTAGAAATTTTATTGAAAAATGATAGACCGTGAATATTTTTCCTTTAGAAAAATATGAAATAATGCAATAAATCATGACATGTCGATCCTAATCGGAATCCAAATCTAAAATTCAATCCGGCAGAGTAACAGATCTTATGGTCAGAAACTCAGAACCTTACAGGACCTTAGCCGTCTGATAGACCGATAGTCGCGAAGCGGAAAAGGAATAAAAAAGAGAACTGTTGGGAACCCTGAGGTTTTAGTGTTAATGATGGTTTTCGAAACACACTTAGCTAGTTTAGAGCATAATCTGTTCTTCATGTAAAGCCAGATCACTAGAAGTAAGGTGGTTTCTGCTATGGAACAGATTAGGAGATGACTTAAAGTGTAAAGGAAATATTCCTATAGAAGTCAATCTCAACTTAGAATAGGATGAAGTCAAGGTTTTATGCCAAAGAAGAATCGATCTGCTATAACAGACAGCGACCAGATCGATGACCAGATCGATATCTACAGCGAGGAACCAGAACGATTGAGTCATCAATCCATCAGCTGACATCACCCTACACATCATATACACTTGCCACGTCAAGATCAAAGGCCATCCAACAGGGATTGGAAAGAAGATCTTCGGCTATACATTTATAAGGAAAGAGACCGTTAGCAATCTGCTTTCCATAACTTAAAGATTGAGTCAACCTTTCCTATATGGCAAGAACAGATATGATGGAAACCATTGATTGGCAATATACCATCTATCTCACGCCAATCAACAACGGTTAGAATTTCAATATTCAATGCCTATATAGTTGAAGTCAACAATCTGGAAAGGTGTGAACTCACGCGAGCTATTCAGCCATTATTCTTCTAAGCATTCTGCATTCCAGACTTAGAGCTTCAACATCTTGTGATTCTACATCACACCAACCACCTCGATTCAAGTCTGTCTTGTCGAGAGAAAGAAGATCACCCTGCTAGCTAGTAGTTTTCTAGTGGTAACGTAGAGGTAATCTGTTGTAAAGGGACACGACCCTTCATTCGTGCATAAGTATCATTCTAGTTGTGATTGGTACTTGTGACTCGTTCTCCACGAGTATAAAGAAGCAAAGTATCCTAGTAGTGGATAATCTGGTCTTGTTTGGACCAGATCGTGGACGTAAGGATTTCCCGAACCACGTTAAACAACCGTGTGCTTTATATTTCTGCATATTTAATTACTGTTGTTTATTATTCTAACTCTCTGCACTATCATCCATCTGCATCTCAATCAATCTCCTTAATCTATCTGATTAATTTCTTAAGGTTTTCTGAAACAAAGAGCAAACTTTAATCCACCATTATTCCGCACTCACTCTACACTCAGAAAATAATAAGATCACTCTTATTATTAACTAAGTGTTTTCACAAGAGAGTTACCTGTTTGGACTGAATCTGATATCGATCTGCATATCGATCTGTTTAGTCATTACCGAGCAATTTCTTATACAGAATAGCTTCATCTCTCTTATAAATTGTCAAGTAAACTGAAAAGTTTGTATTCCCCCCCCCCCATACACCAAACCTTGCTCTTTCGGGACCAACAAGTGGTATCAGAGCGGTGGTTCAAATTGACCATTGTTTTGTTTCACAAGGTTAAAACCTGTGTGGTCTACTTGAATAGATCTAGGAAAACCTTTTTCATTCACGAGCATTCTATTAGTTATGGAGTCATCTGTTATGAGGGCTTGCGAAGAATTCTCAATTCAAGGATATAGAGAATGGAGCTTCAGGATCAAAATGTGCCTTAAAGCCCATCATTGCTTAATGTGGAAAGTAATTGAGGAAGGGCCATTGGCAATTACAGAAGAAACCACTCGTATCACTGAGACTGGAGCAGTTAAAGAATCTGTACTAAAGTGTTGGTCCCGAAAGAGCAAGGTTTGGTGTATGGGGGGGGGGGAATACACCAAATGCAAACTTTTTCAGTTTACTTGACTATTTCAAACAGAGAGATGTGAGCTTTCTTAAATACAGATTGCTCAAGTTGATAGAACAAAGTGATTATCTAATCGTTTAGGTTCTATCCAGATAAGATCTCTCGAGTGAGATATACAAAGCTGAAAGTAAGCGTGAACTTAATTTCCAACAATGTACTGTGTGCGGAATAATGGTGGACTTAGTCGGTGCTCTTGTTAAGAAAATCTTTTGAAAACATAATCGAGTATTTAGAGGTAGATTAAGAATGCAGATTTGAATGAGTATGATAGATGCAGAATAAAAACAACTGAATATAAAATGCAGAATTTAAATGGCACAGTTATTTGTACGTGGTTCGGGAAACCCCCTACGTCCACGGTCTAATCCAAACTAGATTAGATATCCACTACTAGGATACTCTTCTTATTTAACCTCGCTGAGAACGAGCCACAAGTTTCAATTACAAACCTTATTGAAACTTATGCACGAATAAGGGTCGTGTCCCTTTACAACTTACAGAAAACTACTGTAAACAGGCTATCTTCACGTTAATCCACTAGAAAACTACTAGCTAGTAAAGATCTCCTTCTTCTCTCAATAAGACAGACTTGAATCGAGGTGTGATTGTTATCACGAACGGTTTGAAGCTTTTTGTCTGATTTTGGAGATAGAATGCTTGAGAATATTTCTGTATATAGCGCTTTTTCGTGTTATTTCAGACTTTTTAAACTTCAAACATATATAGGCTCTGAATTTTAAATTCTAGCCGTTTGTTGATTGACGTGATTTGATTTGTGGATTTGTCAATCAATTATATCTCATCTTTCCTTGTAGAGTTGTTGATTGAATCTTCTATGATTGGTAAGCAGATCATCTGTGATTGCTTTCCTTCTCCATGTCAATCAGTGATTCAATTTTCAAATCTTCAATGGAAAAGTCTTTAATGCTTCATCGACAGGTTTGGTTATGCTCTTTCAGGTTTGCTTCTAACCTTGTGGTTTTGTCCTCTCTGGTCTAGTGTCTTTCTGGTTGAGTATTGACTTAGACATTTTCTGGTTGAGGTACTTTCTGGTAGAGCATAAGTTAACCTACTCTCTGGTTGAAGTACTTTCTGGTAGAGTATACATTAACTACTTTCTGGTTGAAGCATCTTCTATCTTTCTGGCTGAAGCTTTTCTGGTTTCAACTTTCTGTTAAGGTTGACTAGCTTCATTTTCTGTTTGAGACTTTCTGGTTAAGCATTCTCTCTTGAGACTTGCTGTTTTAGCATTCTGTTTTGAGACTTGCTGTTTTAGCGTTCTGTCTTGAGACTTGCTGTTTTAGCATTCTGTCTTGAGACTTGCTGTTTTAGCATTCTGTCTTGAGACTTGCTGTTTTAGCATTCTGTCTTGAGACTTGCTGTTTTAGCATTCTGTCTAGAGATTTGCTGTTTTAGCATTCTGTCTTGAGACTTGCTGTTTTTTTGAGTCTCTCTGGTTTTGAGTCTCTCTGGTCGAGACAACCTCTATCTTTCTGGTTGAATTGGTTTCGACCATCTGGTTTACAGAAACTAAGAAGAGGTACAGAACATGTATAGTACCAAGTGTGTTTTGTAAGAGCATCATCAAAACTTAGAATATTTTATGGGGTTCCCAACAATTTCCCCCTTTTTCATGATGTCAAAACCACACTTAGTCAGTGAAAAACAATGTAACTTGTATCATGTTCTGGACAGATAGGTTATTTGTTATTTAAGTTAAATAACAGTAAGCAACAGAAAAGATATGAAAACTCCAAATTCATTGATATATGAATTGATGAGTACAAAATATCAGCAGAGATAGCAGAAGATAAGAAATAAAAACTATCTAGGAGAACCATCTAGCTGCTCCGCCCTTCTTCATCTTTTCTCTTTGTGCGTCGGATATCAGCTGAATGCTCTCATAGATACCATCTCTCACCCTGGCATAATTTGGGTCATGGTTGTCTATTTTGTAGCCTTTGATCTTTGCCAGTTGATTGATATAATTCAAAATATATGTCTTGTCTGGAAGATTGCTGCCTGGTATAGTTGGGCAGATCATGAATTCCTTCTCTAGTGCCTTCAGCTGGATTTTGGCCTCTGCTGCTGCTGTTCTGATTCTCTTTATAAGATCTTGATCTCTGAAATTCTCCAAGTAGCGGTTAAAATCTTCATCTGGGATCGATTCTGAATATGTGGGCTCTTTTAGGAAATATCTGTTTAGAATGAAACCCTGTTTAACCTTTTCCCAGTCAGCTTGATCATTCTGGGCAGCCAGCTTTCTCTCCCTCTCTGCCTGGTCTTTGTAAAATTGTGCTCTGAATACTGGATCACAGGCTTGATCCATGCTTACTCCGAACAACAGAAGCTCAGCAATCTGATCCCCTTCATCAACTGGTTTCTTGCCTTTGTCGCTCGGGGTATGAGATGCTGGTTGGGCTGGTTCTGTTCCGACCAGAGTAGGGTCTGGTCTCGGTGGTGTGGTTGGTCGAGGTTGAGCTGGTGCTGTTGTTTCTGTTCCAGCATCTGTGGCTTCAGATAAGCCCTTGCTGCTTTTGCTTCCCTTACCTCCCTTGCCACCAGAGATTTCCCCCTTTTTGACATCATCAAAAACGGTATTGATGAGTGCACGAAGGGAGATTATTTCCTCAGACATTTGTGCCATCTGCTTCTCAGCATCTGTTTTGAACCCGAGCAGAAAATTAACGATCTGGTCAGTGTCATTGAGTTTCTGCTCGAGCCTGCTGTTCATGATTGACAGAGTCTTGTCATAGGTTTCTTGATGGTCTTCAACAGCAGCAAGACGGTTGTTCTGTTGCTCAAACTCTTCTGGGTTTGGATAAAGGAGATCATTTAAGACAGCGACCTGGTTTTTCCGCATCAGCTCCACAAATTTCTCTTTTTCAACAAGAGCTAGATGGGAGTGGATGGACAGGTCAGTGTCTTCCTTGAGTTGGGCAGCGAGTGCACTTCCTTTCTTGTCAACAGCAGCATTGATTGATTCATCTTGTTTGGCCAGCAGGTCAGCAAGCAAGGCAGTGGCCTTTTCTGCTTTTTCGTCTATGCCTTTTAAACGCAGATGGATCTTGTTCTGATCAGCTTCGTGTACCTCTCTGTCATCATCCATTTTCTTGTTCAGATCATCCCTGATCTTTCTGATTTTCCCCCTGAGGTCTTTATCCATGTCGTTGACGTAGTCCTTCTGGTGTTGGTTAAAATCAGAAAGGATCTGGGTAGCTTTTTCCTGTAGGATGTTGCAGGTGTCTGTCAAACAGTCTTCAACTCGAAGTGTGATGAGATTATCGAGTTGATAGTTGTTGAAAGGTCGTGTTTCTCTTTCCAGCAATTCTTCCAGAGTGTAGAAGTGCACGTGTTTCTTCAGTTTCTGTGCTGCTCCCTGTGTGTAGAGCTCATTGGTGGGTTCTCCTCCAATGGCCTGGCCAATAGGTTCATCATCACCTGAGTCGAGGTCGATGATGGGTGTTTTCTTGGGAGACTGTCTTGTGGAAGGTTCACCCTGTTCAGCTTGGTGATGTTGTTCTGTTGGTACAGCTTCGTCCATCCGGACATCAGGGTGTGGTGTGTGCAGGTCAAGATTTAATGCTGTTGCCTCCTGCTTCATGAGGTCAGAGATGAGCTGGTGGTATTCTGCTCTGACCTCCTGGACGGTAGTAACCTGGAGTAGACTTAGTAGTGTGGCTTCTTCTTTCTTCAATTCATCAATTGATTTGAGTTGGAGCAGGGCATCAAATACATAGTACTCGCTGTCCTTGACCAGCAAGTAGAATTTGACACGCCTTGCTGCTCCCAAACTCTCGGGCAGTTGGTTAATTCCAGGAAACTCCTGTATGACAGAATGTTCTGCCTCATTCTCCAGCAGGTTGATGACATTCTCTGCTTGTTGTCTTCTGGCATCCTCCTCATCAGTTGAGTCTCCTTCCTCTTCTTCTTCACTGATCCTTTCCATTCTGCTTGGAGAAGGAGTAGCTGTTCTGGCGGGAGAAAAATCTTTCTCCGGATGACTTGTTTCTGGTTGAACCTCTGCTGTTTCTGGTTGTTCTGTTGCTGTCTGTGGTGCCTCTTCTTCTTGTTCTGGCATGTCAGACTGTTCTGCTATTGGTGCTGGTGGTGGTGATGATTCTTGAACCTTCTGGAGTCTGCGTTTCTTCTGTTTAGGTTGGGATGCAGACGTTTCTGTTTCAACTGAACTACCTCGCTTGACTGAAGTCTTGCGAGTGGTCTGTTCTCTCACAACCTTCTCTTTTGTGGATTTTCCCTTCTGCTTCTCCACACCTCTAGAAGGTGGCATCCAAGTAGGGTTGGAACGTCCCATTTCCAGTGCAGCAACACGGTGCATTTCATCAGGTATCTTGTTGAAGAATTGTGGTGCTAGTCCCAGAGACATTTCCAACTGGTGTTGGTCCTTGGGAATAGAGTGATGAATGTTGTATTCTTCAGCATCATCCCAGACTTTCTGCTTGAAAAACCTCTCAATCATCAAGCTGATCTTTGTGGAGTGTCGCAGATTCCTCCTAACTTCCACAGAAGTTCCTCTGCCTCTACTGTCTTTGGTATAAGTGATCAATTTTGCTTCTTTGGCCAATAGTTCAAACAGGATCCTGCTCCAGTTGACTTGTAGATTGAGAACTACAGCTGTGAGGATTCTGAATTTTTCAGGGGTCACTTGATCATAAGTCCCGCTGTGATTTAGAAAAATCCTCTGTACCAACTCCAGTAGCAACTTGTATCCAGGTTGAAGCAGAGATCTCTGGAACATCCTTCCAGTGTAGGAGATAGGAATCACCATCACGATTTCAACAGCTTCTTGTAATTGTGCAGGGGTGATCTCTTCCAAGGACAACCCTTCATCCTTCAGCCTATAAGCTTGGTTAATCATCTCTATCACGTTGTAGGGAGTCTTACTCGTTCTGTCTCCAATCGGCATCAAGACATTGGCTTCAAAGCCATGCTTGTCATTTTGCCAAGTCAAATAGAAGGATCCCACTTGTTTTCCCAGAAACATCTTAGGATGTGAAGTAACAATGTTGCAGAAACCTTTGCATCAAAAGAACATTCACACAAGTATATACATATTCATCAGTTCATATGAACAAGCATAAGTTTTGCACAAAAACAGTAATAAAACAGTTCATAGGTCAAGGAGACACAGAGTATGCAATAAACTGCAGATATAAAGAAGTTTGAATAAATTGAAAACCTTTGCAGCGTGAGACCATGGCAAAGATTTCCTCAAGTTTTCGAAAACCGTGAGTTTCAAGTACAGCATACGGTTCAGGTGTGAGAAACTTCTGAACCTCAGCTACGTGTTGAAGAAAGAGTGAAGTTTGGGGTGCCATAGTCAAACGCAAGAATGTTTTTGAGAAGAGATTTGCAGAAGATTTGGGAAATTCTTAAGTGCTTAGAAATTTTGAGAAGTGCTCAGTGCGATAAAGTGAAGGTGAACAGTTTAGGAGAAGATATCGCAAATATATAACAAAATAATTAAGCAAAAAGAAATAAAACAGAAAGAAAATCGAAGAGTTGAAAAGATTTCCTCCCTTTTTAGATTTTTCCCGCTTCAGGATTTGTTTTGCCGCCTTTCCTTGCATGAGATGTACGCTCGAGATCCTAGGGTTTATATGCGAGCGTGTGAGTATCTCTTACTTTTGGCAACTTTCCTTTTCCTGTTTCTTGCAGGGATTTCCTCGATTCCAGTTCCCAAAGTTGAGCTAATCATGACGAAAAATAGAAGATTTAGTAAATCTAGGGTAAAATATCTTTTACAGCCCTGTAACCTAGGAGAGTGACGTCTTTTATCTTGACGCTTCAATTTCCTTAAAAGTTCCCCCTTGACTTAGCATTTAGGAAATAATTTTCACATGGCTTTTTCGTCAATTTATTGAGAAAATTATGCCACGTGTATTTTATTTCAACTGAGCTTTCTGTCATTCTTGTAATTAGCTTTCTGGTAGCTTTCTGGTAGTAGCTATCTGGTAGCTTTCTGGTCATGGCTATCTGGTAACTTTCTGGTAATCTAGACTGAGTAGTCCAAGTTTTCCACACAGCATCTTGAATCTTTCTTCTGGTAAAGCTTTAGTTAATATATCAGCACGTTGGATGTCTGTATGAATCTTCTCAATCTTGATATGCTTTCTCTCTACATGATCTCTAATAAAATGATGTCTCACATCGACATGTTTGCATCTTGTGTGGAGTACTGGATTCTGTGTTATAGCTATAGCACTTGAGCTGTCACAGAATATAGGTATCTCCTTCACATCAATCTCATAGTCTCTTAGTTGCTGTTTCAACCATAGTATCTGTGCACAACAGCTTCCAGCAGCCATATATTCTGCTTCTGTGGTTGATGTAGCAACAGATGTCTGTTTCTTTGAAAACCAAGATATCAACTTGTTTCCAAGGAATTGACACGTCCCAGAGGTAGACTTTCTGTCCAGTTTGCATCCTGCATAATCTGAATCAGAATAGCCTGTAAGCTCAAAGTTATCATCTTCTGGATACCAGAGACCAATGTTAGCTGTTCCCTTAAGATATCTAAGTATCTTTTTGGCAGCTTCCATATGTGATTCTTTAGGATTGGCTTGATATCTGGCGCAAACTCCAACTGCATATGTGATATCTGGACGACTTGCAGTAAGATATAATAGAGAGCCAATAATTCCTCTGTATTGTGTGATGTTTGCTGGTTTTCCTTCTGGGTCTGGATCTATCTTGCCATTTGATTGCATTGGAATTTTAACTGTTCTGCTGTCTTTCATTCCAAACTTGACTAGCAGATCATTGATGTATTTTGCTTGATTAACAAAGATACCATCTGGTAGTTGTTTTACCTGCAATCCTAAAAAGAAATTCATCTCACCCATCATGGACATTTGGTATTTGTTCTTCATTAGTTCTGCAAATTTGTCACACAGATAGGGAGATTGTGATCCAAAGATTATGTCATCGACATATATCTGGACCAGCAGAATATGTTCTTTGACTTTGATGACAAACAGTGTCTTGTCAACAAAACCTCTTCTGAAGCCTGATTCCAGAAGGAATGTTGATAATGTTTCATACCACGCTCTGGGTGCCTGTTTCAACCCATAGACAGCTTTGGCTAGTCTATATACTCTCTGGTCAGGATTTTCTTCTTCAAAACCAGGTGGTTGCTCAACATATACTTCTTCTTCAAGTATGCCATTGAGGAATGCACTTTTGACATCCATCTGGTATACTTTGAATCTCTTGTATGCAGCATATGCTAAAAATAGCCTAATTGCTTCCAATCTGGCCACTGGTGCAAAGGTCTCATCAAAGTCGATACCTTCTTGTTGATTGTATCCCTTTGCAACTAGTCTAGCCTTGTTTCTGACGACTTCTCCATTCTCATCTCGTTTGTTTTTGAATACCCATTTTACACCTATCACCCCTTGATGTTTTGGTCTGTCTACCATATACCAGACTTGGTTTCTCTTGAACTCATTGAGTTCTTCTTGCATAGCTATGACCCAGTCTGCATCTCTAAGTGCTTCATAGGTGTCAGAGGGTTCAACACGTGATAGATAACAACTGAGAAGTGCACTTTCTCCATGCATTCTTCTGGTTCTCACTCTATCTGTTGGGTTCCCAACAATCTGTTCAGAAGGATGGTTTTCTTGAATCCATTTCCTTCTGCTAGATATCTCTTCTTCTGATACCTCAGGTTCTGGTTCATTTGTTGGGTCCTCAAATTCTGGATGAGATGTTTGAAAATGATTTTCAGTTTCTGGTTCCTCTTGATCATTATTCCAACCATTTGAATCTCTTGATTCTTCGGGTTGATCTGGTTCTGGCTCATTAGTATTGTTTCCTCCTTCTAGCTGATTGTCTTCTGGTGTAGTTAAGGTTGTCTGTTCTGTTCCCCCTTGCTGCAAGTTTACTGCTTCAGCACTGGTTGGAACTTCAACTTCATTCTCTTCTGATGTATTCCAGATTAGAATATCTTCTAACAGAATCCCTTTTGCTTTCTGGTTCTTGTTCTGGATTAATTTCTGGTTTTTGTTCTGGTCTTGTTCTGGTGTTTGATCAGCATCTAGGTCTCTGTCACTAATAACAGATTCATCAAAAACAATATGAGGTGTTACTTCCACAATGTGAGTCCTCTGGTTAAAAACCCTATAAGCTTTGCTGACATCAGAATATCCCAAGAATATTCCTGGATCAGCTTTGCTATCAAAAGTTTTCAACTGAGATTTCCCATTATTGTGAATGTAACACTGACAGCCAAAAGAGCGAAAATAATGAATCCTGGGTTTTCTGTTGTTCCATATCTCGTAGGGTGTCTTCCCATGTCTGATTGTAACAACTGATCTGTTCTGTGTGTAGCATGCTGTATAGATGGCTTCTGCCCAAAATTTCTTTGGCAATCTGGTTGCATTGAGCATAGTGCGAGCTGCTTCTTTTAATGATCTGTTTCTTCTCTCAACCACTCCATTCTGTTGAGGAGTTCTTGCAGCAGATGTTTGATGAGAGATTCCCATCTGGTTGCAATATTCTTCAACTTTCTGGTTTAGGAATTCTGTTCCACGATCTGTTCTTATGGTGGTAACAGAAGCTTCCTTTTTCTTGGTAATCTTGTTGAGAAAGTTTGGCAGCTTCTCCAGAGTTTCTTTCTTCTTATGCAAGAATATTACCCAAGTAAATCTTGAATAATCATCAATGATGACTAGGGTATATTTCCTACCATTTATACTTAATGGTTTAACGGGACCAAATAAGTCTAAATGTAGTAACTCTAGTATTCTGGTTGAGCTCTGGGCAGATTTGCTTGAAAAAGATGTTCTGGTTTGTTTTCCAGCTTGACATGCTTCACAGATGTGATTCTTGTCATATATTTGATCTGGCAGTCCTTCAACTAGTTTCTCTCGGGCAATTTTATTGATTGTTTTAAAGTTGAGATGGCTTAATCTTTTATGCCATAGCCAACTAGTTTCTGATACTGTCTTAGTGACCAGACAGGTTTCTATCTGATTGTTCCATTGCACAATATATAGTCTATCCTGCAATATCCCGGTAAGGAGTATCTCATCTCCTTCCTTGTTCTTCACCAGACAGTTGTTAGTGTCAAAGATAATTTGATTACCATTGGTGCAGAACTGACTTACAGAAAACAGATTGTGGCTGAGACCTTCAACATATGAAACATTTGAGATGGTGGTCTTGCCAACTTTTATGTTTCCATATCCTCTGGTATATCCTTTTGAATTACATCCAAAAGTGACATGAGGTCCTGGTTTCTCTATGTAGTCTGATAGTAGGTTTTTGTCACATGTCATGTGTTTTGAACAGCCACTATCAATTATCCAGATTGATCCTTTTGCAATCTTGCTTCTTCTTGCAGCCTTCTGGTCCTGCAATTAAATAGATTTAGCTACCCTTTATTGTCTGGGTGCTTGGTTATTAGCAAAGATCCCTTTTTGAATCCAGAATAGCTTTAAATTTGGAACAGTAATGTAGCTGGTGATGATATTCCCATTCTCATCAACAATGGACTTTGAGTGAAGAACAGATGGATGGTATCTCTCTGATTTTTTGCTTTCTGCTTTCTTCTGTGATGTCCTGTTGACTTTATTTTTGGGCTGTTGTTTAGATTCAGTGTAGTTAGCAGGATGTCCTTTGGTTTGATGATATTGTCTGTTACCAGCTTGTTTAACCATCATCTTCTGGGGAAGATCTTTCTTATTTTTCAAGTTTATAACTTGATCTGGTATCTGTCTTCTTTCTGGTACGAATTTTATTGGACCTGCTGCTTTTTCTGTGTGACCTGGATATCCTAATCCAGAAGTGCCTTTCTGTTGTATGTTGATGAGCATTTTGGCACGTTCATCACTTCTGTAGATCATATCTCTGCCTTTCTTTATCTTTTCTTCAGCAATGTTGTTCCTATTTATAAGATCTTTGACTTTTGAGTTCAAGGAATGAATCTCACTGTCTTTGCTCTTGATCTGTTCTTCCAGAACATTGATGTTAGCAACAAATTTAGTGTTTGCTTTACTCAATATCTCTTCAGTTTTCTTCAATCTGTCATTTTCTTCAACAACTTCTTTGAAAAGTCTCTTGATACTTGAGTAGCTCTTGAACATTTCATTAACTTCATTCCATGAATATTCATCTTGGTCTTCTATTTCCTGATCCAGGTCAATATCATTTGATGAATTAGAGTTGCAAGAGTTTACCTCTACATCATCTAGACCGTTGTCTAGTCCTGCATAGCATTCATCCCAGTCTTCTTCTTCTTTAGCAAAGAATGCTTCATCATCTTCTGTTGAACTATCAGATAGATGGCTTGAGCTGGAATCATCTTCTTCTTTTTCTTCTGCTATCATGGCTTTACGTTGAGCTTTTAGCTTTCTGTCCCTTTTAGCTCGTAGTTCTTCTCTCTGGCTTTTGGATAGATCAGGACAGTCTGTCTTGAAGTGTCCTGTTCTTCCACAACCATAGCAAGTATAGTCAGTAGGATTAGTGATTTTACCATTACCTCTACTTTCTGTTTTGTCATCAGATCGTTCTGCTTCTTTGTTCTTCTGGTATCTACTCTTGTTGTCTTTGTAGAACCTTCGATACTTTCTTGATCTGACTTCCATCTTGTCCATTCTCTTAGCAATCACTGAGAATTCTTTCAGTAACTTATCATATCCTCCTTCTTCTGATGCAGTAGATGATGTTGATTCATCTGTTTTGCACTTCGCTTTGAAGGCAGTCTCTTTCTCCTTCTTAGTGCTAGTTTCATTCTTCTTGCTGGAGGAGTGATCTGATCCATGTATCCTTCTGATATCACATTCATGGACAGCCAGATGATCAAATAGTGCTTCTACAGACAGTTCATTGAAATCAGCACGTAGAGGTTGCATAGCTGAATAGATTTCCCAACTTGGTGGTAAGGCTCTAAGAATCTTGAGATTCTTCTCTCTCTGTGTATACTTATCCTTCTTGAAGGCAGACACTTCAAGTAATACTTCAGTGAACCTGTTCTTCATTTGTTCAATAGTTTCTCCAGGCTTCATTTTGAATTCATCGAACTTATTACATGCTAGGGATAGCTTGTTCTCGATCATAGCTTCAGATCCTAGGCTGAGATCTCTTAGTGCTTCCCACATTTCTTTGGCTGTATCAAGATCTTGGATCTTGGCCAGATGAACTCCTTTCACAGTACTAGAGATAACTCCTTTAGCAAAATCATCAAGATTTGCTTCTCTTCTTTCTTCAGAAGTATACTTTCTGGGGTCTTTCAGTACAGTTTCCTTGACTGCTCCTGTCTCAGTGATACGAGTGGTTTCTTCTGTAATAGCCAAAGGTCCTTCTTCTATCACCTTCCACATCAGGCAGTGATGAGCTTTGAGACACATCTTGATTCTGAAGCTCCATTCTCTGTAACCTTGGATGGAGAATTCTTCGCATGCCCTGATAACAGATGATTCCATAACAGATAATATGCAGATGATGAAAAGATTTTCTAGATCTATTCAAGTTGACCACGCAGGTATTAACCTTGTGAAACAAAATAATGGTCAGTTTGAACCACTGCTCTGATACCACTTGTTGGTCCCGAAAGAGCAAGGTTTGGTGTATGGGGGGGGGGGAAATACACCAAATGCAAACTTTTTCAGTTTACTTGACTATTTCAAACAGAGAGATGTGAGCTTTCTTAAATATAGATTGCTCAAGTTGATAGAACAAAGTGATTATCTAATCGTTTAGGTTCTATCCAGATAAGATCTCTCGAGTGAGATATACAAAGCTGAAAGTAAGCGTGAACTTAATTTCCAACAATGTACTCTGTGCGGAATAATGGTGGACTTAGTCGGTGCTCTTGTTAAGAAAA